>CAUYLG010077616.1:0-81339 GCA_963573385.1 Cacajao melanocephalus
GTCAGGAGTTCAAGACCAGCCTGGCCAACATGGAGAAACCCCTTCTTTACTAAAAATACAGAATTAGCCAGGCTTGGTGGTGCATGCCTGTAATCCCAGCTACTTGGGAGCTGAGGGAGGAGAATCCATTGAACCTGGGAGGCAGAGATTGCAGTGAGCCGAGATCCTGCCATCATATTCTGGCCTGGGCAACAGGAACTATATTCTGCCTCAAAAAATCAAAAAAAAAAAAAAAAAAAAAGGAAAGAAAGAAAGAAAAAGACTATTGCAATAGAGGAGAGAACCTGAGCTTAACTTCCATGATACAAAAGGTGGGAGGGTTTTCCAATGCTCACATGAGCTGGTGGAAAGGACGGGAGGATGTCAGCAGAGGGGAAGTTGCTCAACAGGATGTGACCAGCACACTGAGTTATTCCTGAGCTTGCAATTGTTCTTCCCTGATTAGGCCACCTGTGTTTTCTAATGTGCATCCATCAGAGGAGGCTCCTATTCTCAGAAATTGGGAGATCGGAGTGCCATCTCCTTCATCATTTACATTTCACAGAGATGGTTCCCAGGTCCTTGAGAAAAGCATTTGGTGGGTTGTAAAATGAGCAAGAATCTGGGAGAAGATTTGTAGCTCCAAAGGATTTATAACTGCATGTTTTCTAAAGTAAATGCTCTATGAAAAGGGAGGTGAGGGGCTGAAAGTCAGGATGGAGCTTGTCTAAACTTTCACCAAGCTGTGGGGAATGTGGGGCTGTCTTGGTCACATGTGAGTGTTGTGGACTGGTGGCTCTGGGACACCACCAGTTGCTCAGCCTCCCATGGTCTGCTCTGAAGCACCAAGGATGAAATTTATCTTTCAAGCAATCAACCCCCCAGCCCTAAATGCCTGAGCCCTAAATTCTGAGCAATCATCTACAGCATGTGCTGGTTCCATTCCTGTTATTAGCTGTCTCTTAATAACTTTCAGGTCAGGGGTGTTACTGATGCTCCAGCTTAATTCAAATTATAATGGGATAATTCATCTGCCATCTCCAATCCTTGTTTATTGAATTTTGTATGATCCATTTAATTTAGGCCCTCCCATCTCTGAAGGTCGAAGCCTATTGAAAATCCATCTCTTTATCCTCTCATGACCTAATTTATGTTTTTCCCTTTAACTTCTCCACCTACCTTATTGCTGTCACAGCCTCAGAGGCTCCATGAGGCAGAGGCGGGACTGAGAAGATTAACATTTTTATTGCTTTACTTCGTGTCCTATCAAAGCCACGCAGATGCAAACAGACATAGACATTTTTAGATTGTTTGCAGGGTCCCTCTCCCGGACTTTCTATTCTGTCCAGAAAAACATACGTACTCACGTTCACCCAATAAACATTTCTTGAGCATTGACTCTAGATATTTAAAAAATATTTTTAATGTAGCATACTTTTTTGATTTGGAAAAATAAAGAGAAATTCTTTTAATCTATAAGCAATTTGGAAAGAATTTTTTCAAAAAATTTGTTTATTTTACTTTTGGTGCATACTATATCTGGTATTTCTCCCATGTTATTCCTCCCCACCCTTCCTTCCCTCCCCGCCCCCCACTGTCTCTCCCCTACCCCCACAACTGCCCCCAGTGTGTGATGCTGTAGCATACTTTTTAAAAAGCGTGGGGCCACAGATAAGAACCAAACACAGACACTCGCCTTTCGAGGAGCAGGTCACCCAGTTGGATTCCAGTGGTCCCCAGGCAGGTTGTGTTAAGTGCTGGATGGAAGTGAAATAAACAGAGAGTAGGCTAAGGAGGGATGGAGGGGGAGAGGGAGGGTGAGGAAGGAGCCACCTAAAGGATTTGAAGTGGCCCTACCCCCCCTACAAATGTGGGCTTTGTTTGGAAATAAGGAGCCTGATAGAGACAAGTGATGGTGGTGAAGGGATTTCTTGGGAAAATATAGCACTAATTTTGGAAGGGAAAACAAATACAGAAAGAGATCTCAGGCAGATACACTCTTCATCAAACACCAACCAGGCAATCTGAGTGGGCATGGGCTATCAAGAGGGTGGGTAGTAAAAGAACTCAAGAAACAAGAAGACCTTTGCCCTTAGAAGGCTACCCATCTTTCACAGATGATCGCAAGGGGTTTGCTCATTAATCATTGAAATCCGAGCCCCACCTTGGAAATGGACATCAAGTAAGGGCTATTTGGAAGCTTCTTCCAGCACATGACTTGACAATGAGAAAACAAAGAGCTGCTGAGTGGGGAAAGCAAGTGCTTCAGGAGGGTGTCGTTGGAAAGGATCTGGACGTGGACGCCCTGTGTCACCTGCCCGTCACTGGTGAGCCTCGAAATCCCGGGTCCCCCAGTTCACCATTGATGAAGCAGGCCCATCACTGGCCCAATGCCCAACTCTGCTGACTCACACCATTTAATCACAGGCAATCAGTGTGACTGACAGCCCTAATTAAGCTCTTACCTGGACAGGCTCTTTCCAGCTGCAACCTTGCAGCGAGTGGCTGCCCTACCTTTGATGTCTTTGATTCGATCCCTTCTTATCAGAGCTGTTTTAGGTCTCATCCAAATTTCTCTCTCACCTTTAATGAACATATTCATCCCATTTCTTCTAACAATTTTAGGATGCTAGTGCAAGCTGTTCACTTGAGCAAAAGAAAAGTTGCTGTATTGTCAGTCAAGCAGGCTCATCAGTTACAGAAAAAGGGCTTCGCACCAGAATTGGTAGATGCTTGGAATAGCCTTTTATTCATCAATGTCTTCATGTCTGACAGTATTGGTGTTTGGCCACAGAGGCGTCTGAGGGCAATCCTGCCCTTTCTCTATTCTTTAAAAGTGAGTCCTAATTTTTTGAGCCTTTGAAAGTAGACTTTTTGGAAGGGATGGATGAAATGAAATGGAAGAAAAAATTACATAGCATTTAAAAATATTTGAGCTTTTCTGACTTCTGTGATGGAATAAATTGAAAGCACAAATGAACAATTAAATCATACGTAACTCCATTTGAATTGCGGTTCCCTTCAGTTGTGTTATAAGATTTGGAGCAAAGTTCATAAGCATCTTGCAAGGTTTTCTCCATCAGCTGCATCAGCCAACGTGCATTTCTATACTGAAGATCTTTTTGGTGATAGTCACGGTGCTCTTGTATATGTCAGCTTTGGGGACAAAACGAATATACGAAGGCTTCTTTCATTGATGTTCCACACTTCACAGAGGTTTTCAATCGAGGTTCATTCTTCTACTGCTCACTGCCTTAGCTCTTGGCCCTTCCCCTCCTCTCACCATCTCGCTTTTCTGGACCAGCCCTGAGCCCCTGGTTTGTGGTTTACCTTAATGGCCTCCTAACTAGTCTCTCTTGCCTACTGCCATGCCAATATTTATTTATTTATTTGTCCATAAATTTATTGAGACAAGGTCTTTCTCTGTATCGCAGGCTGGGGTGCAGTGGTACAATCACGGATCATTTAGATTTGACCTTCTGGGCTCAACGGATCCTCCCACCTCAGCTTCCTGAGTAGCTGAGACTACAGGTGTGCTAAACCACACCAAGCTAATTCTTTTTCTTATTTTTTTGTAGAGACAGGATTTCGTTACCTTGCCCTTGCTGGTCTCAGGTCCTTGGCTTCAAGCGATCTTCCCACCTCAGCTTCTCAAAGTGCTGGGACTACAAGCATACCCCCACCTTGCCTAGCTCCCATGCCAAAGTCTTCGTCCTGCTTTTGAAGGCCTCCTTCACTAGTAACCCTGCTTCATACTGCCCATCCAGCCATCTTCTGCTTGTCTTCCACTGGCCTCCCACCCGGCTTCAGGCAGCTGGCCTCATACCTCGCCTTGCTAACCTTACTCTGGACTCCTCCTGTTCCCATTCCACTGCCACAGGATGTCCCTCTACATTCTTCAAGGCTGCCAAAGGCTCACTCAGATCTCCTGTGCTTCTATCTGCAAAGAGAGTAACAACCACAGGCATTGAGCATACTCATTCTGGGCACTGAACCTCACGGAGCTCATTCATCCAATGCGGGCTATGGCCCCAGGAGTGAAGAGCTCTAAACTCTTCTCAGAGGAGGACACTAAGGCCAGAAAGGTCAACATGTCCAATGCCAGGCAGCCACCCAGTGGTGAAGGTGGCTAATGTATAGGTTTGCCTGGGCCAAGAGGGCACACTCCTCCCTGCTGCACTATCCCTGCTAGCTGTGTCCCACGTGCTGATATCATTCATGCTCTGCAGAATTGTCACGTGGGATCTCTACCTCAGCAGTAGTCTGATCTGCTCATTCGGGCTGGAAAATCTGCAAAGCAAAGAGGGTAGTCTATGTCCCCATCCCCTACTTGCCTTAATGAGGGCTTTGCAGATGGAAAAGAGTGACTTAATGACCATGGAAATAATTAGTTAACTTATGAGGACTGTAGGAATTAGCCAACCACATACACTGCTGTCTCCGCCAGCCCGATGGATTTCAAATGCGAAAGAATAAAATGACCACGTCCAGGTAAGATTCTGCAGACTTGACTCATCTAATTGTTTTCTTGAATGTGGTTTCTCACTCACGTGAGATGAAGGATGAGGGAAGGCTGTGCTGTGGGTTTCTGTGATGCTACAGCCTGATGCATGTCTCACTGTCCTTTAGAGTAGAATTCCACAAGCCTCCTCAGTGGATGCCTTTCAGCCACGTTTGTGTTGCCCCTATCATAGCTGTCAGCAGTGGCTTTTTCTGAAGGGTCCAAGTCAGAGTGCTGTTCACTACCTCTTTGCCTCTGAAGCAATTTGTTAGGGTTTAATGGATACACTGATGTGAGGAGACCATGGTAGCTGTGGCTTCCTTTTCTATAGGGAAGAACATTCAGAGTGCTTATTCCTCAGATGTGCTGTGCAGGCAGGCTATGGAAGAGGCTGTCCTCCAACTTCCCACCTTCAGCCTGCAGTGGGAAGTTGGAGCACCGCCATACAGGCAGCAATGAGCTAAAGCTGCTTTTGCTGAGCACAGGCCAGCGCCCCTGGTGGAGGGTTTTTAGAAGTTTCACAGGTGCATAAACTAGAGATCCAGCCAGGAAATCCATCCTCTAAGGAAAAGCTGAACATCATCTCACAAATCGTATTTACAACACATGGACCTCACTCACCTAGTGCTAATATGAACTCTAATACACACTTATTGAGTACTTACTATGTGCCAGGTACTGTTCTAAGGGCTGAACATACATTATTTCATTGCATCTGCATAGTAACCTTATGAAGAAAACTTCATGCTCACTAGTTAAGGATGACAAAACTGAAGCTCCAAGAACTTAAGTAATTTACTGTGATATTGTGAAATATATATTTGTTTTTGCTTAGGTTTCTGGCATGCAATTCCTAAAATCCTTGGCGTCTTCAACATACTATCTTTTTGTATGCTAATGCAAACCTTTTGGTATGGGTATCTGTGTATCTTTTTGCATGCTAATGCATACTATATATATATACATCATTATATGCTTTATATATACAGTGAGCACGTAATAAATATGCTCTATGCTCTATACATAGAGCACATCATAATATAAGCCCATAAGCACATAACAATATATATGACTATATATGATATATGTATATATCTATTATATGATATATAGCACATGATAATATAATGCATTATATGCTATATATCTATATGATAAACATATAATTATATATAATTATATATGGTATACATGTATATAACTATATATATGATATATATGTAACATATAATGATAAAAGTACATAAACTTGTAACGATAGCTTCAGTACAGAGCTGGGAGCCAAAGACCAAGACATGATTCCCTAAGCCCATCCCCAACCTCCAGGGAATGGAGAGAGAATAAAGGTCAGGTTGATGACCAATGACCAGTGGTTTAACTGATCATGCCTATGTATGAAGCCTTTGTAAAATCCTAAGTGGATTGGGTTTGGAGAGCTTTTGGGTAGCTGAACACATGGAGGTTCCCAGAAGGTGGCACCCAGGGAGGGCATGGAAGCTCTGCACCCCTTCCCGCATACCTCTCTCTCCACATCTCTTCATCTGTATCCTTTGCAATATCCTTTATAATAGCAATAAAACAGTAAACATAAGTGTTTCTTTGAGTTCTGTGATTCAGTCTAGAAAATTAATTGAACACAAAGAGAGGGTTGTAGAAACCCTAACTTGGGGCCAGTGGGTCAGAAGTTCCAAAGGCCTGGACTTACGACTGGTTCTGAAGGAGTCAGGGAAGTTTTAGGGACTGAGTCTTCACCTTGTGGGATCTGATGCTATCCCTGGGTAGATAGTGTCATAATTGAATTGGAGGACATCCACCTGGTGTGTGCTGAAGAATCGATTGATTTCTTGGTGGTGGGGAGAAACCCTCACTCATTTGGCGCATAAGTCTTCTGTGTTGATTGTTGTTGTGTTGAATGAGAGGACAGAAAAATGATTTGAGTTTTTCCAGACACTTACCTAAAGCCATTGGCTCATAACTGGCAAAGCCACATTTTGAACCAAGGTCTTGTGAACTCCAGAGTTTGCACTCAGAATCACAACTCTGCTTGCCCCCCTTCTATAAGTTTGGCTTTGGAGACTATGCCAAAAGGCTGTTGAATTCCTTGTCACTACATTTACTGCAACTAAGACATGCTCATCTGCACTTCTCTGAAACGTGAGCCCCAACTCCTGTGCAGGCTGCACCTGACATAGACACAGTAACAAGCTTTTTCTTCCCTTCTTTTTGAAAACGAAAATTGCTTTTTTCTGTAGACACTCATTTTAAACACACACTCATTTCTAAATACATATTCTAAAATATCTGAACAATGAAGAAAAGCATGAAGTAAAATTTTCTGTAGAATCCTATCAGCAACTGGAAATTGCTTTTAGCATTTCAGTAAAGTGGATTGTTTTATTTCTCACCCTCTGCAAATAACTGCTGCACACAAACATGAACGCACAGTCACACATGAACCTGCTCAAGTGTATGTATTCGAGTTTGGGAGACAGGCATACAATTTGGGTCTAAATTTTCCCGCAGTAATCTGCCAGAGGTATTTGTCCATGTTGATAGTCACAGAGCTACACATTACTGTGAGTGACACAGAGCATTCAGATATAAAATTGTATTGTAATTTATCAATCTAGCCTCTCATTCATAAACATTTCAGTTGTTTCTGGTTCTTTACTATTGTAAGGAGTTTTATGAACAACTTTCTGCCTGTATCTTCAGCATTTGTCCAGTTAAGTTCTCTAGTACTGACATTTCTAGACCAAAGATGTGCTTTTAAAAAAAAAATTGTAGAGTGCTGCTGGTTTAAGTTTAAAGTTGTGGAGAGCTAGAATAAGTATCACTCCCATTGTCATAAGAAATAAAACTGGACACACTACAAGTGCATGCCTTTTATTGAACCCATCAGAAAACTGAGGTCATAAAGGGACTTAGATGAATCTGGAAACCATCATCCTCAGCAAACTGACACAAGAACAGAAAGCCAAACACCGCATGTTGTCACACATAGGTGGATGTTGAACAACAAGAAAACGTGGACTCAGGGAGAGGAGCATCACACACAGGGAGCAGTTGTTGGGGGTAAGGGAAAGAGAGCAGGGCGTGGGGAGGAAGGGGAGGGTGGGGAGGGATAACATGAGGAGAAATGCCAAATATAGTATGCACCTAAAGTAAAATAAATAAATTAAAAAAAAAAAAAAGCAAGCAGCCAGGTGTTGTGGCTCACACCTGTAATCCCTGCACTTGTGAGGCCTAGGCTGGTGGATTACTTCAGCTCAGGAGTTCAAGATCATCTTGGCCAATATGGTGAAACTCTGTCTCTACTAAAAACACAAAAATTAGCTGGGCATGGTAGTGCATGCCTGTAGCTCCAGCTACTTGGGAGGCTGAGGCAGGAGAATTGCTTGAACCCAGGAGGTGGAGGTTGCAGTGAGCTAAGATTGCACCCCTGCCCTCCAGCCTGGACAACAGAGCAAGACTCTGTCTCAAAGACAAACAAACAAAGCAAGTAACCAACCTGAAGTTTGGAGAGACAGATGCCTTCAGGGAGAAACTTACATGAACATTTGCTTACCTGGGGCAAACGATGTCTGTAAAAGCTGGTAGGAAGGCTGTTGCTGGTTTTTTTCTCTAGAAACCCACCACATGCCCACACAGCAGAGGGAAAGAACCCAGAGACAAAGGAGCTATGAGGACTGCCAGTTCAGGACACTGAACTGCATCCAGGAGCAGGAAAGGGCATTACCGGAAAAACCGGTGAAATCTGACCAAAGCCTGGGTCATGCACCAATATCAATTTCTTAGTTCAGCAGCAGCCCACAGGCATATAAAGTGCTAACGTTGTGGGAGCCTGGGTGTAGATAAACAGGAACCCTCTGTACTGTCTTTCCAACTTTTCTTTAAATCTAAAATTACTCTAAAATTAAAAATTTATTTTAAAATATAGAGCTCTTTTTATTGAGAAGAAAACTCTTATGACACACTCATCAATTAGCAGAAGATAAAACATCTGGGTATAATTTGATAGCTTTGTCACCTACATCCACTGGATTTTATTTTCAATTTCAAGTTTCTTGATAAGGATTTTGGGAGCTGGAAGAGACCCACAAGGTTTTCCATCTTTTTTTTTTCTTTTTAATGTATCCTGGCAAACATGGTTTAAAGTACAAAACATTTCCAAAATTCAGTGCTACGCTCTGGGTATCTGGCTTTCCAATGTCTGGTTTTCCTGATTTGCCAGTGACTTCATTCCTCCAGGAGAACGTCCATCGTATGTGAAAGAGTCCAAGGGAGAGGTTGCTGTTTGTTCTAGCGGTTGTTCTGCCCTGCTTCAGAGGACAGGCTGGTGGCTCAGATGGTAGATGTGACACCCTCCAGCCTGTGTGATGATCACAGCTCTACCACTGGCTACCCTCCATGCCCTGGCCTCCTCATCTCTAAAATATGAATAATAATGGAGCCCTTGTGAGGATGAAGTGAATTAATATAGGAAACACACTTGAAACAATATCTGGTTCAATACAAATGAATGTTTTTGTTCTATTGGTTTCCTTTCGGCTATGCTGTGGTGACAAAAACACCTCCAGCATCTGTGCCTACTAGTGATGAGGCTCAGCTCTCACGTCACCAGGGACTGTCTGTGCTTGGCTCTTTCTCTGGCAGGTGGTGTGTGCAGAAAAGTGCAATGAGACCCGGGGCCTGCCATAGGATTGGAACATCTTTGTGGAGTCTGTACCATGGTTAGGAGGATGGCGCTCACCAGTTGCACTCACATTTTATTAAGCAGAGTGTGTCCAGTACAAAAATTTAGTGTTAGTAAGGGCAGAAAAGTGAAATCCGACTACAAGGAGGGCAGCAAATAATTGGGAGCAATAAAGCAATTGACTACAACTCTTATGATTAAATATGATCATGATTAGACTTATAAGTGCAAATCCCCAAAGCCAGTTCTTTGCAATAAAAGAATATGGTAATACATTTTTACTTTTTTCTTTTCATTTTTTACAAAAGGCCTCCCATTCCCTTAAGTCCTATTAGTAGGGCTTGCAATTTGCATAAAACAGCTTTCCTCTTCTGCATGGATATTTCCATCCAATCACTAAAGAAGGCACACAACATTTGAATAAGACTGCTTCTCAGAACCAATTTTTAAAACAACAGGCATTGGCTCGGCATGGTGGCTCATGACTGTAATCACAGCACCTTGGGAGGCCAAGGCAGGCGGATCACCTGAGGTCAGGAGTTTGAGACCAGCCTGGCCAACATGGTGAAACCTCATCTCTACTAAAAATACAAAAATTAGCCAGGCGTGGTGGCACACACCTGTAATCTCAACTACTTGGGAGGCTGAGGCATGCGAATCGCTTGAACCCAGGAGGCAAAGGCTTCAAAGAGCCAAGATTGCACCACTGCACTCCGGCCTGGGCGACAGAGTGAGATTCCATCTCAAAAATAAAAATAAAAATTTTTTAAAAAATCAGGCATCACCGGGACAAAATGTTGGAAAAGATCATCATACAACAGTTTCGTGACAAGGCGTGGTAGCATTTGTTTCAGAAGGGGAGGGGCTAGAATAGATCCCAGTGTGCATGTTTACTCAACAGTTGTTTGAGGGTGGGGGAGCCTGTCTTTTCTTGCCCAGTTAAAGACACACCAAACTGAATAGTTCTGAAGTATTGTGGATCCTCAATCAACTTCTGCACAGAGAGAACATCAAGTCCTCTCAAATCTTAATTCTAGGCCATATCCCAATGAGTCAGCACCTTCATCTACAGGAAGGCCAGAAATATAACTACGATGCACTTCAGGTCTTAAGGTGAAATAGACTGAGGGAAAGGAAAGGGTTCCAAAAGTATTTAAATTTGAAAATTCCAGATCCAGAACAAAACACCATAAGCTGACTTCAGGAAAAATAATTTAACTGTAAATTTAAGAGAACAAATAATTAAGAATTAGAATGAATAATTAAGAATTATACAGAAAGTATGTTGTCAGAGGACTCTATGTCTTGATTCACTGACAATAACCATAATAATAATCCTGATTTTCAAGTCAGCTGTTATGAGCATTTGAAGTACCAATTTTTCTGAAAGTGTGATAACGTAGAGGCCATTTTGTAGTTATAACCACATTTCATGTAGAACTCTAGAAGGCATTGATATTCATTCTTAGTGGTTATCAATTTGACCTCTACTGAATAGCCCAGATTTATGGGAAACTCATTAAGGAGTCAGGCAATGTCTCTGGCACTCCATCCTATCTGATAATTAATGGATTTACCCTAAGAGATAGCTTAAGACTCCAAAATGAACTTACTCGAAAGCACTCTACTTACCAGAGACAGCATGTTGCAGGTAGAATTTAATATCCATTTGTTCCTCTAAAAGCTGGAAGGACACTTTGACCATTAGCAAGTTAGACACCATTTATTGGAGATATGTATCTCCATACATGCATAAAAAATACATGTGTATACATATGTAAATTTAAAAGTATATATGTATATGCCTGTGTGTGTATATACATGTATATATATTTTTTTCTCAGAAGTTTCTCTCTTCTCTTCTCCAGCTGCCATTTTGCTGGAAGCCTACATCAGCTTCCTAAGAGCAGATGGGGAACTAGAGCCCACTCTTAAGATACTGACCACTTTCTGATACCTCTGAGCAAGGTTGTCAAGAAAGACCCCAGGGAGCACAGGACCCAGGGTGATGCAAGGTCGTCAAAACGATGCAACTTAAAGGTATCAGGATATACTAACTTCCAAGTACCTAGCCATGAACTTCCGCAGACACTGAATTTTAAATCATTACAATTCTTTAGAATAGACATCACTATGCACACTTCATTGATAGAGAAGTGGAAGCTCAAGGAGGTAAATCTGAGGTTTTAAATTATTCTTCCATAGCTTTTTGTACTATGGAAAACTACATAACAGGCACATACTCATCTACATATCTATATATCCATGTAAACATCATCTTTACACAGTTGATAGAGTCCAAGACAACTCAAATGGAACCGAGCAATTCCTAAGAATTGTTACGGATAAGGCTGTTATGACTTGTTTTATCTGGTGGTCCCTGAAATCATAAAATAGACTTTCTTAATATACATGTCGATGCATATTTACTACATGGCCCTGTTTGGAAAAGTTCTTGTTAGTGGTGAGCTATTTTCATTTAGTTTTTTAAAGAAAGTATTTTCAAGGATTTCTAGGAACAGAGGATATTTGTCCCTTACTTGAACTCACCTGGCCAAGTCTCAGTTGGTCAAATTCAATCTTTACTTACACCTCCACATTCACAGCTGAAAGTAGCTGGAGGAAACCCCAGCTGGGCTACCTGGACACAACCAGAAATCATGGGTTTCCCTTAAGAAAGACCCCGTCAAGCCTGGCAGGTCTCTGCAGCTTCCTATCCCGGTGGTTCTCCAGGGGAAGTCCCCTGGCCACAGTATAGGCATCACCTATGGAATCAGAAACCCTGGGGTTAAAACCCCACAATCTCACCTTTAACCAGCATGCCAGGTGACTGTGATGTGTGCTGAAGTTTGGGACTCATTGCAAATTATTTGACTCCCCATCACTCTAAAAGGATTAGTCCACTGCTGCTTTTCTCTCCCTAAAGCAGTGATGCCCTTCCTCCATCCCCCCCACAGAAAATATTTTCTTTTCCTGTAAGAACACAGAAGCAGGAAGGAGAGGACTGGCACATTCTGCCGTCCCCACCCGCCAGCCTGTGTGCAGCTTGGCCGTCTGCTCTTCCTTCGCTGTTGTTACTCCTGCTCTCGTCCACTCTGGCCCTGGCTTCTCTCCTTTGAAATGCTCAAGAGCAACATGGCTCAGCAGTTCACCAATTTCTCTCCTTCCTTTGGATCCTACTGCAGAGTAATTCCCATCTAAATCCAAGAAGCAGATCCAAATCCAAACTCTGTGGATCCTGCATCCCCTCCAGCCCATTTATTTGTTCCCCTTTATATTGTCTTCAAAGAGTGATCCATACTTGTGCCAAGTTCCTTTGTTCTTCTTTCCCATTGAACCGATCCAATCAAATCTTTATCCCTGCTGCTTACCAAAACAGTTCTTGTGAAGGAAGCTACCAACACCCCCATTGTTAAATCCAATGGTCTGGTTTTAGTTCTCATTTTATATCTTTGCCCCCAGCACCTTCCATAGCTGATAGGGCCCTCCTTTCTTCACTCACCTTCTGGGACATCAGTGTTTCTTGTCCTCTCCTCACTGATGCTCCTTCTCAGTCTCTTTGCTAGTTACTCTTCATCTCTCTAACCTAGAAATGTTGGATTGCTCAGGGCTCAGAGCTCAGAACTGTTCACTTTCCCATTTCTATTGAGTCCCAAAGGTAGTGATTCTGAACTTTGGCTGCACATCAGAACCACCTGGGGAGCCTTGAAAACTCTCAGTGTGCAGTCAATGCAGCCAGAGTCTCCTGGGTGGGACAGAGGCCCCAGTCTGCTTTCACAGCTTCCCAGATGATTGTTACACGCAGTCAAGTTGGCGAACCATTTCCCTGAGGGGTCTCATCCAGTTTATTGACAAATCATCTACATACTAAGTACCCCAGTTTTATAGCTGTGGCAAGCCCTTCTCCCTTACAATCCAGATGCCTACTCAATGCTCACAATCAGGTAGCTAAGATGCAAAAAAACCTAAAATTTTCCAGTTGAGCTTTTGAAGCTAAAATTTCAACCATAGACTTATTTGTCTTAGCAAATGGAAATTCCATATTTCCAAGTTCTTAAGCCAAAGATCCTAGATGCCCCCAAATCCCCTTTCCCTCTCACACATCACATTCAATCTGCAGCCAGTCCTACAATTCCCCATCACCTGCCTGCTTCTCCCACTTCCCTGGTCCTTCCCCGGGTCTGAGCTGCCATCCTCTCCTGCCTCGGTGGTTGCTGCCGCCTCCCTCATGGTTGGACTTGCCCTCCCGCAGGCCTTTCCAACACAGCCAGAGTTTCTCCTTCAAAACATAAAGTCAGTCCTAGTGTCTCTCCCCTCCCAGACTTTACAGTGGCTTCTGATCTTCCCAGGGGTAAAACCCAAAGGTATCCTTTTCTTCAGAAGGAGCTTTTCTTAATCATTTTTATATCTATGGGCCATTTTATGCCATTGGTAACTGGACATCATCAAAACAGATGGTAGAATGGTTCTCAGCTCACAAAAATTTTACCTCCTTTTTACAAGGCAAGAAAACATTTTTAGATAGTTCTAGATCAGCATTTTCTAAACCTACTTGACCATGAAACATTTTCAAATTATGATATATGGGTGGAACACCAAGAGGAGTTCATGAAATATAAATGTGGGCTTAGATTAAAGTAGACAGCACCAAAAAAGTTCTCAAAGGTGAGTTAGTTACTTAAATAAATGGTAAAAATATGATTTATATGCACTTGGCTTTATTATAGAACAAAAAACCAAATTAGAGAAATCTGCTTGTGCATAAGTTAATGAGAATAAAATATATCAGCATAAAGAAATATTTTAGGTTTTGCATTTTTGTTATAAAAGAGGACATGCTCCGAAAAAGGTTTTATTTGGGATTGCTTTTGGGGGTCTCTTCCAACACACAGAGCTCCTTAAAATAGAAATGATCTTGCTGAGTGTCATTCTCACATGCAGCACAGGATGAAATAAATCCATTTCTATATTTTGTTTTAATTTGAGAAGACTACAAACATTCTGCCTCTCCATGAATAATATGACAAAAAATATGTAAACTATACCTTTCACAATATTCAGGAGCAAAATTAAGCTCCTCCAAAACAGCCTTTACCTTGAATGTTGCTTATTCATCGAACTTCTCTTGATAGTTTTGAAAATGAAACTGTACAGAATTCTCTTCACTTAGAAGTTTTCACTGTAGAAGTTCCAGAAAACCTCAAGAATTTTTGTCATTTGCAATCGCTGTTGTTTTGATAAAACTGCCTCTCTCCAGCCTAAGGTCTGTGGGGAACCAATTTGTACAGTATAAATATTTAAGACGCCATAAATGTTGAATAATGCCACAAACATACATTGAAATATTCAGACAAAATACACAGTGCAGAGCAGTGGTCAATCAGCAGGCAGCACCCACTCGAGGGCTGTTGGTCAGTGCCTCCTGGACTCCATGAGGTTTGTTCTTGGGCAACTGGGGTGTGATGGAGTGTGGTGGCCATGAGCCAATGCCTCTATCCAAATCTTGGCTCTGTCACATAGTGGCTGTGTGCCAGGGCACATGGTTGAACATCTCTGTACCCCAGCCATCTTATCTGTAAGATGGGAACTACAGTAGTCCTGAAGGATTAAATAAAGGTCAAATATATAAAGCATTAGAAGAGTACCTGGCAGTACTCTTACAATAAGCCTTATATGAGCTCATATAGTAAGCCTTATATGAGCATTCAATATTTTTCTAATATAGATGGTCAGGTAGTAATAGGAATAGCTATGTTTGGTGTTCACTTACAAATATGTGTAAAACATGTTTTAAAAAGTGAAAGTTGGAAGTATAATTCTCCCAATGCCCGAAGGCAACAGCCATTAACATGTTCCATGGATCACGTTTGGGGAAACATCTTCCTGGAACAATTGACATGGTCAGACTTGTGTCTAGCACTGGGCACTTGATTGAGTGTCCCATGGGACATTCATCTAGAAATTGTGATCATAACAAGAACTACAAATATGATTTATCATCCAAGCACTATGCTTTACCTCTAATTCCTAAAACAGTCCTGCAAAGTAACATCATGTCCCCATTTCCCTGGTGAGGACAGTGTGTAGCAGAGATTAATTGACCTTGGCACCCTGAGGCTGGTGGCTGGGGACCTTCCTTCATTCAGGCTGCCTTGTCCCAAGCCCTATTACTTTCCCTGGGGCCTGACATCCCTAGGCATTTAAGGGACTGTAAACAACAAGGCATAAAACATCTTGAGAAGAAAGAGGGCAAGAAAAGATGGCCATTTAGGGATGGCCTTAATGAGAAAATAAAGCTAAGCACAGAGAGAGTCTTGGGTGAAAGAGCTGCAGGAGTTCTCCAGCTGTGTGTGTTGGGGTCCTCAGTGCATCCTATTGAAGGTTACATAACCGCTAATCACAACCATGGGAAGAATGACCTTCACCTTGACAACGGACTCACTAGGCAAACTTAGACAGTGTCAAGACCCCACGAGGTCCCTGTGACAGGCAGAAGAGGAGGTGCTGAGTAAAGCAAAGCAAGAAATTCTGCCTGATAATCCCCTGCTCTGTACAATCACGCTGTGTGGAGCTTGGGTGTAGAGCAGGGATTCTTCCATTGGACTGCACGTTTGAACTGCCTCTCAGTCTGTTTAAACCCTGATGGATGCACAGGGGACACTGGTCGCTGGTGATGTCTGTATCTCTGAAGGTGAGATCCAGGCATCACCACTTTTTGTAACTTGCTGACTGAGTCCAATGTGTAGTCAAGTTTGAGAACCACTGCTGTGGACAACAGTGATTCTGATCCTGACAGAAAAATGAAATCTCCTAGGATTTTAATTTTTTAAAAATACCTTTTTTACATCCCCATTCCAGGCCTATTGAAACATGCTCCAAGGTTGGGATAAGAAACTTTTACTCTATAATCCCAGCACTTTGGGAAGCCAAAGTGGGCAGATCACCTGAGGTCAGGAGTTTGATACCAGCCTGGCCATCAGAAACCTTACCTCTACTAAAAATATACAAAAATTCCCTGGGCTTGGTGGCAAGCACCTGTAATCCCAGCTACTTGGGAGGCTGAGGCAGGAGAATCGCTTGAACCTGGGAGTCAGAGGTTGTAGTAAGTGGAGATAGCTCCACTGCAGTCCAGCCTGGGCAACAGAGCAAGATTTCATCCAAAAAAAAAAAAAAAACACCCAGTTTATAACTCTAATTGTAATCATTGATTCAGTCAGAGATTATCAATGGACTCAAAAAGCCACTGGATGGATAGGTTGATGGGAAAGGAAGATGCATGTTATCCATGATTACTTATTAATTACCAAATGAAAATGTGCCTTTGGAACAGACACCACCTTAACCAAGTGATCAGGCTTAGCTTCACCAATTGTGGAAGGTCCTGATGTGCCCTGGCTGGGTGGTGAGAGGTAGGCAGCTTCACCTCCGTGGTGTTCTTTTCAGGAATATTTGTCTTGAATCAAATGCTGAGGAAACAGTCAGGTTGGTCCAGAATGTGAGATATCCTTCCTGAACGTGGGTAAAGGAGGGCGAAGGAATAGTCTAGATTATCTAGGGAGAGAGTGATCAACTGTCACAGTTTGTCTGGGACTGAGGAGTTTCCTGGGATGCAGGGGCCTGGCAGGAGGAGGGTATGATAAGATATTAACAATTGCTGAATCTGTAGGAAGGGTGCCTGTCTGTATGTTTATTTTACTGTTATTATTACTACTATTTAAACTTTTCTATGGTTGAAAAATTTCAAATATCACAGAAAAAAAAACAAGGATCCTAGTCTTGTGCACACCAAACAGAAATCTGGATCTTGCTTGGGGCCATACATGGCCATTAATCAAAAATACTGGAGGCATTGGCTAGTTAGATGTCCCAAACTAGCAAAGTCAGTTAAAGCAAGGCTACTCAAAGTGTGGTCCCCAACCTACTGTGATCTGCAAACGGTTTGTTACTATCTAAGTGAGATAGGCACAAAAATTGGGAGTAGGAGTTTAAGAACCATTATAACAAATTGACTGAGTTTGTTTCTTTTGAATCTAATATTTAAAATAGGCTTGTGTTTTTATGATTTATTTTATCATTCTATTTTATAATAATTGATTGATTGCATTTCTGTAAAGTACTGGTCCATGAAGGATTAGAAATTGTTAAAGAAAAAAAAAAAACGTTCATAGATTGAGAAGCACGAGCTTAAAGGAAGGAGCAAATGGAAAGTAGTTTGCAAAATTTCTGGACTTTTTATCCATCCTGGCTTAACAAAATTGTCAAGGTAAAGTGATGAAGGGGCGGAAGAGGACTGTAAAGGATCCCTGACTGCTTGCAGGTACCGCATTCATTCAGAGGAGGTTTGCAGAGTACCCATAAGTGCCAGAGTCTATGCTGGGTGCTGGAAGACCACAGTGAGCAACCCCATCTGGTATGAGTACTAAGCATTTACAGCCTCAACATGTGCTAAGTGCAAAGTCACTGGAGATCTTTGGCAACTTGTGTGGCACAGAGAATGTCCTTGTTTCAGAGGCAGGCGGTGAGGAAGAAGAGGGGCTCCCGGGTGATCTGGAGTTACCTCCATGGTCCCCATTTCTCTGCATAGGAACAGGAAAACCCTGCTTGCTGAGTACAGACTCATTGGTTCAGAGTGCTTTTATACTCTTCCTTCATTTTGGGACAGCTGATGCTGAGGCCCAATGTCCAGCAATGCCAGGACAGGGTGAAAGGACACGTGACTCAACCAGCAATTCTTACCTTGGGCGATTCTGCGTCTAGGGGCTTTTGGAAATGGCTGGAGACAGTTTTGGTTGCTGCAAGTGCACGGCAGGTGCTGCCAGCATCTGGCGAATGAAAGCCAGGCAAGCAGCTTCATATCCTACAGTGCACAGGACAGCCCCCAAAACGGGTCATCTGAGCCCAAATGCCATCAGGCTAAGAGAACCTGTCATGCTGTGGGCTTAGATGTCAGCTGTCAGCTTAGGTGGCTTTTGGACACCATGCTAGCAAACCTCATATGTGATGCTTCTGGAAGAATGGTAAAGACACTTTACTGAGGGTTTCATTTGGAATCCTCTTACCACAGACTTTGTTCTGCAGCACAGGGCATGTTAGTTCACGCAGATAATGAAAAACGGTGCCACTCATTTCACCCAATTCTTTCTCAAAATATTTACAATTGCAAATCTGATGGTAACTGAATTTCTATATGAATTCAGCTCAGCCTGACTGATATCATTATGATTCTGAGGTGATGTCTTGAACCTTTAATCAACAAGAAGTGCAATAATCCAACTATGCAGAGAGAATTCCTCACACAACAATAAATGATACTAGCAATCTATAAATCATATGTGTCTCTGTTCCATGTTCAAGGTCTGGCTGCCATTCATAAGACAGAAAATAACATCACATGCAGTGGAATTTGCCTTCACTGAAGTATCCTTAGTATTGATTTTAGAGCTATGTGTATTTTTTCTTCTCTTTCTCTTTCTTTCTTTTTTTCTAGGCTATAATGAATTAACACTTGATGTTCAGATTAAGAGATTCATTTTGTTTCCAAAAAGCATCTATGTTTCTTTAAGATACCAACAGATCTCACTTTTGCAAAGACACAGTGACTCAAACCATAAATAAGAAATTTTATTAGATTTGGAAAAATGGTATGTGTTCAAGTCTTGGTAGCTGTGGGAAAACAGGGTGAGCAAGTTGAATAAGAAAACTTGAAGCATCTATGTTTTCTTTTGTTCATTCGACACATATGTATTAAGCACTTTTATATGTGTTTATGAAGCTGCATTATATATATTACAAGGTGTGCATTTTTATAACAATTGAATTAATCACTTTCCAAAATTATCACTATGGGGATTATTTAAAAATAATTTCTTGTCACAATATTGCCCGTTTAAATGCCATTTAGCTATGGGTTAAATTTATAAACATTTTCCAGTTTTCGGTTATATAGCCATTGATTAAAAGCAACATTCAAGACTGACTCAGGTGTAGCAAGGGTAAGTTGAGTGTGAACAGCTGCACACAAACATCAGAGCTTGAATGACTAGACATAGCATGTTGCAAGAAAGAAGCTTAAACCCATGTACCCAATATACAAGAAAGACCAGCCACACTTTTACAATTTCAGTTACGATTTCAACTACACTCTGAGCCAGCCCCGTCCCTCCTGGTAGGCAGGACACTCAACTCAGTCATTATGGAGGCCTTCTACGGCCCCTACCCACCAGCACCAAAGCATAGAATGACTCTCCCTTATCAGTAGATAAGCATTCTGCCAATTAGATGCCATCTCCATCATTTGGTGTTAGAGAAACTGAGGCTTCAAGGAGGGAGAACCAAGTAGCCTGTCCAAAGTTGTCTAGCTAATAGGTGATTCCAAAGCCAATGTTTTTCTTATTTGCTAATTCATTCAATTAGCATTATCGTACATATCCAAATGGAAGGATTTAGATTCTTTCTTCCACACCATGTGGTTCTCCTGCTCTCTGTCCCTCTGAAAGTCATTCATCTCCAGAGCTTTGGTTTCCCTGTCTGTAAAATGGGGCTAATGATGCCTGCTCTTCCTGCCTGTTACATAGAGCCAGATCCCAAATGGACTGATACAGGAAGGCCTTGCCTGGAGTGCATGGTGCTATCTATACAAATGATAGCTTTTGGTGCATTCAACCAAGTTATGCAAAGGGATACGGGAGGGCTTCAATAACATGAGGTGGTGTCTATGAGATGCAGTTTTGGGCTTCCAGCCCTAACGTCTTGCAGCACCAGCTGACGGAGAGGCTGTAATGCAAACTTGTAAGGGTGATGACGTATTCATCCTCAGGTGGCCTTAGTTACGTCCTAGTAAGGGTCCTGATTTACCGTGTCATTTCCAAGGCCCACTGCTCTCAGGTCCATTCATCTTCAGTGGGCATAGGTTCTTGCCTCTTTAGCTTTGCGCTTTTCTGTCTCCTTCTTGCCCTCCTTGCCCCCCTTTACCCCCCAGCATTCCAGGGCAAATGCCCAATGCATGCCATTGAAGATACAATGGTGTAAATGCTGTTACTAAAGAATCTGTTGTTGGCACCCCTTGTCCCATTTCCCCACCACCTCCTTCTTCTGAGAGCTGCTCTTCCATACCCACCCCTCTCTTATCTGCTTGGTCTCCACCAGAGCTGCCAGACCCTTCCCAAACTCCTTTTACTTCCTCCCCAGCTAGTCCTTGTCCATGGTAGTTATTCACAAGTCTAACTTTTATAAATTGCAGAACTGTAAGTAGGCAAATTGCAAGCTCCCTGGATAGACTAGAATGAAGCACCAGCCTGCTACCCAAGGACAAAGGTAGTGGTAACGTGTACTGCTATAATTACAACTCCTGGAAACCAAATTTATTCACTTACTTATTCATTCATTCATTCACATAAAAAACTATTTTCCACTGCATCCTATCAGCAAAATACTCTTGATGACTAGAGAATATACAAGTGGACCATGGCAGGACTGGCCTGAAAGAGCAAGTGAACAAATTTAACTGTATATATATGAATGAGTATAACTGTGCAGGATAAGTGGACAAGTATCACCCAGAGGTGTAGAGGAGTTGAGAGGAAGCAGGCGTTACCCCAAGCTCATGGAGAATGGAAGCAGGGCTTAGGAAACACATCATGGGTGGGGTTTTATTTAGTCTAACTAAGGAGTAGGATAAGACAGGAATTGGGGGGCATGAATTCCAGACAGGGTAGGAGCATTGTTAGCATTCTCTTCCTGCCTGAGTCTAACCCCAATAAGGACCTACACAGGAGCTGGGCAGCTAGAGACTCAAAAAAAAAAAATGGTTACCGTTTTTACAGAATCCTAGCAGGCACGGTACTACCCACTCCTGAGTTAAGCAGACTTCCTTGCCTGGTCATAGACACAACTGGATAGCTGGTCCCTGTGCCAGAGACAAAGACACTTTTAATGCATGACAAAGATCCAGGGTGACTGGAGTTTACCACCCAAAATGGGGCACATTGAGACCAAAAGAAGGTTCTAGTAAGAATTATTCCAGAAAAAGGTAACAAATTGAGACCACTCTGGGCAAACCAAAAGTAGACCCAAACCTTCCTGCTGCTGCAGGGAGGCAGATTACAAAGAAAAAGAGGGCTTGACTGAACAGGCCAAGGTCCAAACCCGTCAGTCAGAAAACCTGGTTCCTCCCTGAGGATAAGTGGTGGAGAGCGAAACAAAGGGTCTAGGGCAGTTCTTTCCAGCAAATATAAAGACTGTGGAATAAATGTTCTCTCTACTAAACATGACACAAAATGGAAGAGGAGATGGGATGTTTAAGGTCATAGGCAGTGGAAAAAAATTGCAATGGGAAATAAGATTAGAAATGTCCTGGGAAGTATCTGACTTGCAGAAATAAGTAAATGACACCATTGATTGAGTCCCTAGAATGTGGCAGACTGTTGAATGAATGACTCCATCAGATGCTTTGCATAACTTCATTAACTCATTGAATTCTGTGAATGACCCCACACACCAGGTGTCATGACCAGTGCCACTTGACAGGCAGAAAACTGAGGTTCAGAGATATCTGGGGACTTGCCCAGAATGATGAAGTGACATGGTTGGGATACACGTCCCCTCCTCATCTCATGTTGAAATGTGATCACCAATGTTGGAGGCGGGGCCTAGTGGGAGGTGTTTGGATCATGGGGGCAGATCCCTCAGGAATGGCTTCTGCCCTCCCCATGGTTATGAGTGGTGATGAGTTCACATGAGAGCTTGTTGTTTAAAAGAGCTTAGGACCTCCCTCTCCTGTCTTACTCCCTCTTTCACCAGGTGATACACCTGTTTCTCCCTTCACCTTTTGCCACAATTGAAAGCTTCCTGAGGTCCTCACCAGAAGCAGATGCCAGCACCACACTTCCTGAACAGACTTTAGAACCACGAGCCAAAATAAACCTCTTTTCTTTATAAATTATGCAGCCTCACATATTCCTTTACAGCCATGCAAATGGACTAACACACACAGCTACTAGAAGGCAGAGGAGGGATTTGGATTGAAGGCTTCAGCTTCCAAATTCCATGTGCTTTCTGCCCCTTCAACTGAAATTACCATTTCTGAGGACACTCTTTTAAATGTACAAGATAAAAATGGCTCATCCCTGGAGAAGGAGCCACAGAGGTCTCCATGCTACTCGGGAGCTTGCTTGGCTTCATCTTGGCTTCAGAGGGAGTCAAAGCGGAACACACCCTCCACCCAAAGGGCAGGGGCTGTGCTTGTCCTTGCTTAATTACAGGTAGTCAGCATGGACTCACCAAAGAAAAACCACACGTGGCTGATCTGATAGAATTTTTCAAGGAAACAGCACTGAGTCAACAGGAGGAAGCCTGGCTATAATTTACTTGGACTTCAACAAAGCTTTTGATATAGTAGCACACAAAAGACTAATATTCTAGGTCAGCAAGTATGTAATGGCGAGGGAGCTGCTTGAATGGGTAAGGAACTTGTCAAGCTCTTCAAGATAGAGCGGATAAGAGTCAGAGCAAACAGCCGGGAGAAGGGAAGATGTGACAGTCAGAATTCTGCCGACACCAGCACTCCGGAGGGCTTTGTTCATTTCCTGACTATTCTGTTCGCAGTGTTGAGTTAAGAGAAGGCCAGTTGGCTTTTTCTGAGGGCCTGGAGATTTAAGTTTAAATTTTTTAGTCCAAGAGTTAGTCCAGAGGCACTCGTGGGTCAGGGGGAGGTTTTATTTGGTAGCTAGAGCTGAAGCAGCAGTTTCCACTGAAGTTGCCTGAGGGAATTTAGATTCTTCTGAGGATTTAAAGTCATCCAAGCCTCAGACTGTTTGAGCTTTGGTTTTACTCTTAGCATTTCTTTATCCATCTAGTCATTACTTTCTTATTTCTCTTGAGCCCCATTCTCTCACACCTTCAGGTCACATAACCCACATTAGGCTTAATCCTTAGCCCTAAAGTGGGGTGCAGAACCCCAAATGGACATGTGCAGAACCTTGTGCTCCCCAGGGCTCCATGACAGGATCAGGGTGGGCACATGACTTGGAGCCACCCTGGGATCGTGGTGCCAGGACTGGCTCCTCCACAGATGTTGCCTGACTGGACAGCCAGCCTACTGGGGGTAGGAGGATTGAGGGAAAGGTGTCAGTGGGTGCATCAGCCACACCTGGGGAGAGACAGACTGGGGAGGAGGCAGACACAGGAGCCCGGCAGACATGCACCTGAGCCTGGGGACATCTTGTGAGTGGAAACCTCCTTCCTGTTGAGGCAGACTTAGGTGGGGCTTTCTTTGGCTTGCAACAGAAAGAATCCTGACCGGCCGGGCGTGGTGGCTTACGCCTGTAATCCCAGCACTTTAGGAGGCAGAGGTGGACAGATCACCTGAGGTTGGGAGTTTGAGACCAGCCTGACCAACATTGAGAAACCCCGTCTCTACTAAAAATACAAAAAAATTAGCTGGGTGTGGTGGCACAAGCCTGTAATCCCAGCTACTCGGGAGGCTGAGGCAGGAGAATCACTTGAACTTGGGATGCAGAGGTTGCAGTGAGCCAAGATCACACCATCACACTCCAGCCTGGGCAACAAGAGTGAAACTCCATCTCAAAAAAAAAGATTCCTGACTGAAGCAAACATCCCCTCAATCCCACAGTTTACGTATCACCATCAAGTTTTTAGACACAGAACCCTTTGTTCCAGAATGTAACATAGAAACATGAAATGGGCACTGCTCTGAATGAAGCAGGGATGAGACCCTGAATGCCGCAGCCCCAGTCATGGCCAGCCCTGCCCGGGCTCAGGGATCAGGCCTAGAAGTCTTTGGAGAATTCGGATACCTCTCCAGACCAATATACCCATTTAGTGTTCAAAGAAATGGAGGCCCACACAGGATTAGCAACTTGCCAGGGCTCACAAACACAGTTAGAATCAGAGCTGGGGTATTCTTTATGTGCCAAATCCATTCTTTTCCATATCAAGTGGTTTGCTTTTTTTTTCTCCAAATATACAAATATGGGGGTCATATCCACAAACCCTGTAAGATTCTGCTTCTGCTTTCAATAACGTTAATTGATCATCTAGTATAAATTGGATTCTGTCCTATGAATATGTGCACCTGATCCATTTTTCTTTCTTCTTAATCAGTATCATCATTTTCTTTGAGACTGTCACTCAGAATGGCGTGCAGTGGTGTAATCCTAGCTCACTGCACTTTTGAATTCTGGGTTCAAACAGTCCTCCTGACTCAGCCTCCCAAGGAGCTGGGACCACAGGATCATCATCATCATTTAAATAATCATCTTTGCTCAGTGCCCCAGTGATGTGCTAGACTCTGAACATGTAGAATGTATATTTGTGTGTTCATGTCAGCACCAGTATTTAGAATTGCTACCAATCTCATTTAATTCAACATAAGACTAACAGGTGAAGTCTCTCATTTGCTTGAAGATATTTTACAAAATACCAACTGCTCTATATTCCTTTAGAGAAAGATTATTAATATTGATATATCTGATAATATTTTATTCTTAAGTCTTCAGTGAGTCCTGTTACTATAGATTCATGGCAGCTAATTAATACCAACTGATTTAGAGGTTCCCTTTCCCATTGTATGGAATGATGTAAAGAAATCAGATACAGACTACTACAGTTAGAAAATAAAATATGAAACTTTTGACAATGTAAGAAAAAAGGGGTGGGAATAGAGTGTAATTGAGATCTTAGTTTCCTGTGAAAGCATGGGTTCTAGAACAATGATGGGAGAGTTGACCTCAGACCAAGGTGGGTCAGCCCTTTCCCCACAGCAGAGGAGGAGGAAAGGGAGTGCCAATGGGTTAAAAGAATCACCCATGGTCAGCCAGTCAAGAAGTAACAGGGCTAACCTCACTCTCTGGCTGTTCTCACCAGAATGTCACTCTCCCTTATGAGATGGCTACATTAATTGTCATTTATCAGCCTTGTGACTTTGAGTGAAAACGGTTCCCAAAAACTGCTTTGGGACATGAGCCTCCTGGTGATATTTGCTGTTTACTTGAGGACTTGGGTACTGGATTTTAACACAACACATTAGCGTAGCCCCATGCCTATTGGTCAGAGAACTCAGACGCTACAGAACCTTTGCAAATTTAGATTTCCAGGCACCAACACAGGGGATAGTGACATGGAAGGTTGGCAGGTGAACCAACAGACGTTGTCTGCTTTAAAATCTCCCTGTTTTGTGTATTGTTTGGTTAGGTTTGGGAACAATAGAGTTAAGGTGTTATTGATAATATATGGCATTTGAGGTGGGTCCCTGGGTAGCCAGGTCTACACAAATAGAATAATCAATTGTCTCTGTAGCGGGTCCAGGATTCCAGGTGTCTGCAGATATTGATTGGCCATGGGGTTCTGAACTGATTATAAACTAGAGGTTGTCAACTCTGGCTACATATTAGAATCACCTGGGGAGGTTTTATCAGCTGCATTCAGGACAAGTTGAATTTGAATCTCTGGGTGAGGGCTTCACTATTTTTTAACTGCTTTACTGAGATATCATTTACATACCATAAAGTTCACTTGCTTTAAGTACACAATTCAATGGTTTTTAGCATAGTTACTATAGAATCGTGCAACCATCATCATGATCACATTTTCATCCTTCTCGAAATCTTCCTAGGTGATCCCAGTGTGTAGCCAGGGTTGAGACCTGCAGTGAAAATGTTATTTCTTTATGCTTTAACCATACATTGCATGTGTGATGATAAATAGTCAAGGTCTACAGATGCCACATGCCTGTGTTTTGAAACTCTTGGTGGTTGAAAAAGACCAGTAAAAGATTCCACATAAACTGATAAAACTTAAACGTCTATCTCAAAGTCCCTATCTTAGTACATTTATTCATTCCAATAATATTTTACTAACTTGTGCATATATGTAATACATATATATACACACACACATATGTATATAATGTGTATGTGTGTATGTATGTGTCACTCATTATTTACTGATGCTGCAATAAGTCCCACTAAGGAGCAGCAATTGGAGTTTTCAGTAACAGGAATCATGAAAACTCTAAGAGGTCCTGAATTATTGCCTATTTTGTTGTGTAAAGTGGCCTATGAAATGTTCTGTACTGTTTATATGTTTTCAAAAACAAATCCTCTTTTAAAAATGTAAATCATTGTATCTTAAAAATGTATTTTAAATTTGTTTAGGACCTCTTAGAGTTTTCAATAATGGGAACTGTGAAGTCCAATATCGTTTATCTTCTAATAGAATGCAATATACACAGACAGAGATTACAGGATCACATGAGTATAGCTTAAAAGTTACAATAGAAGGTTTGATTTTTTTGGTTACAGTTGATAAAGATATTGCCCACATTTATCAGATGTTTTGCTCACCATAGCAATGGCATACATACTGAACATATATATTGAAAAGTCTGTATGAGTTTAATAAATTTGGGCCATATTTCCAAAAGACATAATTCTGAACATCATAATCTTGAGTGTTGAAATCCTGAAAAGTCAAAAACCTCTAAGGTCTATCATCCTGAAAATTATACTCTTGAAAGATCAAAATCCTCAAAATATAATTCTGAAAAAAAAGTAAACTAAATCTTTTAAAAAATATTTATTTACATTTTTAAAAGGGGATATTTTTGGGAAACATCAAAACAGGACAGAATACTTCATGGGCCACATTACTCAAAATAAGTAGGCAATAATAACACACATATTTTTGCAAGCATAAACACTCAGGTATACTAAAGACATTCACATGGGTGTAACAGTTATGAACAGGCAAGCTCTGTTCATAAAGAAATAGATCAAAAAGCGAGATATATGAATGTATATTGCTATGATTGGTGACTGCATGAACCAAGGTTCATGATGGCGGTTATCTGAAACACCATGACAGACAACCTGTATGTTTTGAGGAGATTGATCAAAAACTGTAATGAGTTACCATCACGTGCAGATGGCCAAAGAAATGTTAAAGAAATGTCAAGCAATATTATCTTTCACATATGCAAATGTACAAAAGACATCTTTTATTATTTAAAAAGACATCTTAGTAATTAATTGAAATTAATTCCACACACATGGGCAATGCTTACATACGAAGTCAGCTTTGTGATAAGGCATGTCCATGAAGTCAATTTGCAAAAATGCAAAATATGAATTAGAACTCTCTAAAAGTCTTTACACAATTGATACCTTCGGTATTGGCAATGATGCAAAGATGAAATATGGAGCATAGCAGAGCAAAGTGGGTTGGTGCTCTGTGTGAAAGGGAAGTAGTCATACATAACTGAATAATTTGGCAAAAACATTTCTTGTATTTTTCACCTACATCTTCACTTCTGTGATCTTCTAAACACATGGTACACTTGAAGAGTGGTTGTGATCTACACATTTTACAAAGATGTGCTGTCCATTGGAAATTCTGATTATTGCATGGCCTTTGCAATTAAGACAGACTTCCTGCTTTTGCAGCATCAATAATAATTAGCTTTTAATATTTTATCTTTCACCTTAGGTAGCCTCATACACTTATCACAGCATTTTTCAAGGGAACGATTTCACAGATTTCTTCCAATGTGTTGTGAGGGATACAGTAAGAAGGGAAGATATTCAACTTCCCCAACACCAAATTAGCCAGGATTCCCAGAGAGATGATACTGATAAGATATGTATATAGACATAGATATAAAGAGGAGATTTGCTAGGAGAATCCGCTCATATGGTGGCTGAAAAATTCCATGACAAGCTGTTTGCAAACTGGAAACCCTGGGACGGTGGTTTGCAAGATGGAGACCCTGGTTAAATCAGGCCTCATAACCAGGAATGCTGAAGGCCTGAAGGCCTCATAACCAGGAAAGCCAATGGTGTGACTCTCAGCCCAAGGCCGAAAGCCTCAGGACATGGGGATGCTGGTAGAAGTCCCATAATCCAAAGGCCCGAATCCAAAGGCCAGTAACCCTGTAGGTGCGATGTCCAAGGCAGCAGAAGAAAAGTCTGTCCCAGCTCTCAGGCAGAGAGACCCATCTGCTTTCTTGCCTTGCATCTTTGTTCTCTCCAGGTCTCCAGCAGGATGGACAATACTCACCAACAATGAGGGCAGATCTTTTTCTCAGTCAGACTACTCAGACTCATACACCAGTCTCCTCTGGAAACACCCTCACAGACACAACTCAAGTTGCTTTACTGGGTTTCTAGGCATTCCTTATTCCAGTCAAGTTGACCCCTGAAATAAAGCCTGCAAGTCCACCCCTTATGACTTGGCTCCCATATACCCCTCCTTAAACCATACTCAATTTCCAAGTAAAGACAACAACAAACACAATGCAGTGATCCTGCGTACAAACCAAAGCACACCAATCCCTTCTGCACGATTCAAAGTCCAGAATTTCACCATGTGAGACTTCTGTCTTTCAGGTTGGTGATTTGGAAGGGTTTTAGACGTTAGGGATTTTAGAGTCCAGGGATTTACATTTTTCAGGATTTCAACATTTGAGATGATGGCATTCAGGATTGTGTCCTTCAAGGTTCTGATGGCACTGGAACTGAATGTGTTGAAAACTTGAGTGCCACAAAATAAGACTTAAGTCATGTATACAATGTAGCAAGTGCCCAGGCACTGGGTGGAATCTGCCGCAGAAAAAAACAGTGGTACTCATGGCTTGTGATTGGCGTCATAAATTTAACTGTGAGGTGATCAAAACAGCAGTGTGTTGCCTGGATTGGAGATGAGACTAAATGAAAGTCTGGGCTTGACTTGTGTCTTTCCTGGATACTAGAAGACGTGAGAAATTTAAATGTAAGAATGGGAATTCAAACCCATGTGTCTTTTCTAATTGCCACACATGTAGGAATGCACATTTGAGACGCAGGCAGAAACACAACCTTATTCAGGGTTAAGATCCCCTTCCCCACTACCCCGACCATGAGCCCATTCCAGCCCCAAATGGCTGTTTCTGTCTTATGAAGTCCTTCATGCTGGTTAGTGACTGATATCTGTGGACACAGTACTCACAGGTCAAGATGGGGGCTTGGTTCACATGCTTGGGAATAGAGGGAGAGACTTTTGAGCCAATTCTATGATTTAGATACCTGGAAATTGTTCCTTGGTAATAAAAGACTCAACTCTGTACTCATGACAGAATGATCTCTTGAAACTGTACCCCTGCCTTCGTTAGAGTCCTATAATCCGGTTGGGAACAATTGTCATGAAAACATCAAGTCATTCCCTGCAGCTCCCAGACTGCTCTCAGCTGGGATTGCTCCTGTCCCATGGAGCCTATCACGCTCATGGGAATAGCAGGGGAGATGTGGGCCTGGGTGGGGGAGGATAGAGGCAAGGTGGAGAACCATGGCTTGGTGTATTTCCCTTGATTGTCTTCTGGGAGAAATGACCAGCAGCTGGGCAGTTTGTGCAGCTAGAACTCCAGAAATGATTCATGTGTTGATATGTTAATTAGGAGCTATCATTTTTCAGTAGAGCAACCCAACAAATATGATGACTAAATAAATCTGTGTGCTTCAATGACAATGGCAGCGTTTAATCTGAAGAGGCACAGCTCCACATGGGCACCTCCTGGGGAGACAGCAGATTCTGATTTCAAAGGAAGAAGCACATTCCTTCTGCTGCCTGGCCCAGGGAGGGGAGGTTCTGAGGGTGGATGCTGCTGGGGATTTAGATGGATCTCATTGTCTGGATTATGCACTGGAGTCAATTGGGCACACTAATTATAACAACAATAACAATAACATTCACAAAATAATAATACCAAAGAATATGTATTCCTCACATTTTATGTGCCAGACACTGAGATTAAGACTATGACATGCATTATTTCATGAAATACTCACAGCAATATATAAGCAATAAGTATTATTATTATCATCTCTAATTTCCAGAAGAGGTGTTGAGGCTCAGAGATGTTAAGTGACTTGCCCAAACAAGCCAAAGACGATAAGAGGCAGGGCTGAAATTTGAATGAACACAGATGCATCAGGCATGAAACCCTTGCTCTTCATGACACTAGGAAGGGGATTGCAGATGGATAGCCAGGAGTCCCAGAAAATGCCTGAACTTCTTCCACCCACGGGGCTTTTTCCTACTGCTGAGAAGCCAGAAGGATGTTGAATTGCTTTTGGCTGGGAACTTCTGTCCTCTGTGTGGAGACTTCTCTACCCCAAGCCCCAGACAAAGAGAAGGGATGATAAGGCCATCCCAGAGAGACAACAGCGGGTGATTTGGAGATGCTGGAGTAGAAACAAGGAATGGAGAAGAAACAAGAGAAGACGGGACACATCAAGAGATCCTGGGGCCATCACAGGTACCAGGTGTGTGGGTACGACCTGCTAGTGTGTATGGGAGCAAGACCGACAGGAGTAGAGTGTTCTCTTCTTCCTTAGGGAGGAGACAGGGTCTTGCCTCCAAGAGCACATTCTTTCCAAACCCAGCATTTTCACAAGTGTGTCCTCACAGCTCCAGTCTTGAGTGGCGCACCCACCCCCATAAAGCTTTTCTGTTAAAAACTTTTGAGAAATGCTACATATTCTGTTTCCCCCCTTGAATAATCCAAATGCAGTTGTTATGCTAAATACTCTAGGCAATCGCATTGTAAAAAGATTAATTTAACTTCAAGTAGCACATAATTTACCAAGGACATTTGTTCATACCTTTTAAAGTAAACCACAGACATCATTTCAGGGTTTCCACTCTAAGAAAGGCTTTGCCATTAGAGGGGTCAGTGGTATTGGAGATTCACAGGCCTGGAGCATCTTTATGGTCCTGACAGTGAAAGGAAAGATTCCAGCCACTGGCCCAAGGAGACCAGTGAAAATTAAAACTTCACCTAGCCAGTATTTCTCTTTGTGTTCATCAAATTAGAGGCAAATATAGTTTGCTAGTACGCTGAATTTCCTTATGTAAGAAACAGAATTGCCTTTGGCCTTAGAGCTGTATTTGCCTCTGCCTTGTCTCTCCTTAATATGCAAAATGTATGTAACACGGAAATGTGTTTTGTTTATGATGCTGAACACCTGGGGAGCTCTTGAATGCTGTCCTTGGTTCTAAGGGTTTGAGAGCTGTCCTTGGTCCTGAGTTGGGCAAGGCCATTTTCTGAACAGCTCCTGTGATATTTGAAATAGCTCTTCTATTTTTTTTTTTTTTTTTTAGGTGTCAGGCAGTGTTATTTATTTACTTTTTAAATTTTTTTAAATTTTACTTTAAGTTCTGGGGTACATGTGCAGATCTTGCAGGATTGTTACATATGTATACACATGCCATGGTGGTTTGCTGCCTCCATGCCCCCGCTGTGTCAAAAAAAAAAAGAAAAGAAAAAGAAAGAAATAGCTCTTCTAGTAATGTGAGGCCTCATATTCCAAGAACTTACAGAAAGAATAAAACATTTCTGCTCAACAAGGGGAAGATTGCTTCCACAGTTTTCTAAGTAGTGTCCCTTCTCAAATAGAGCACTGCCTCTTAGCTCTGAGCTCTCTGATGAGCTTGGCTGTACCCAAAAAAAAGCCTAGATGTAAATACAGGGGAAGAGGCTGGATTACACTGCATAAAAAAATCAGAGTGTGCATTCTTGCAACTTGATTTATTTCTCAGTCCCTCTAAATACTAATGAAGCTCTACCATACACACCAAGTGCCTCCTTTGGGTGGGGAGAGGGTGGGAGATGGAAGGAATGGCTGGTTTTGGCTTCTGGATCAGTGTAGTAGTTCAGAGAAGCACCATGTGCAGAACTGTCAGAGGGTCATGTGTCATGGAAATTATGGTCCTGAGGAGGATATGACTATGGAAATGGAAGCCCCCAGCCCCCCTTTCTAGGAAAGACGTAAACTTCCATAGTAGAGTGGAATCTAACAGTCCATGCATCTTGATTCTAAGAGCAGGAGTGGGCAGGGTAGCGGGGACACTGAATCAGACCTTGGAATTGAGCTCAACAAGCTCTCTTTACTATTCCCTCCATTGATGCTCATGAGAGGAAATGCATTGTTAGGATAATGGGATGGGATTATTAGAATAATGTAATGGAAAGACTTCAAAAATACTAGTATTCTTTTTTTGAGCTGGGCTCAAATGGTTGCATTGCCCAGCCTGAGTTGTAGCTAATGAAATTTCTTAAGAGAGTAGGAACCAGTAAGACATTGTATTATCCCATTACTTTGACCAAAATGTAAATTGCATCATTGCTGTTATAATTTGGGTGGGAGGAAGTCCACGTACCACTGTGTTACACTTTTGTCAGGGAAAAATGAGGAAGGTCTGGACATCTTTACTCTAGGGATGCAAACGACCTGTGTGTTTAAAGTTGAAACCAGTAAAATCCAACCATGCGAGAGTGAAACCTTGAATAATGTCATCAAACATGGAGAATGGGCTGAATTTTAGGAAAATCCAGGATTACAAACCCCACTGCTACCCTGAACCAACCAAAAGTTTATGCAACCAGCACTTTAAAAGGTGGAAAACCCTGACTCTTATAATTCACTGTTCTTGACCACACTCCTTTCTGGAGAACAGCTACACAGAGACCTCAAAGTGAAGTTACTCAAAAAAATACTTAATATTATGAATCCTCACTTTGTTATACACAAAAACTGCACTGTGTAGATAACTTCAGTTGGATCCAAATTCCAATTTGAAAACTCAACATAAAATGTACTCCCAAGAATACATAATTAGACAACATTTATTACGGCAGCCTGGGTGCTTAAAGTGTTGAATATGGGTTAATCTTGGATAGATTTAAAACACCACCTGTTCACTTCTGTTAAAAAATATATTATAATTGTAATTTCTGTTTCACTGAAGTACTTAATCCTCATGTATTTAGTTTCATGTTTTGAATATGTAGTTGGTTTCAGAATACCTCCAATCAGTCAGAACCAGCAGGCGGCTCCTTTACTGAAAACGTCTGGGTGTCTCTGAAACGTCTTCCAGAACAGGCCTGTGGCTTATAGAGGGCTTCCTGGCCAGGAAACCATTGCTAGTGAAGCCATCAAGACCAACTCAGGACCAGGGAATCCTTTCATCCCTGCAAGGAAAAAGCCTACCCCAAGGGGTGTGGGCATAGAGCTGGCCAGGCTTTTGATGGCCTGGATTCATAGAGGCCAGAGGTAATTGACCCCTTAAAACATTATACATTGTGTGCACATTTCAAAATATTACTCTGTATCCCATAAATATGTGCAAATATTGTGTGCCAAAATAAATGAAATAATAATAAAATAAATAATAAAAAGGAAGAAAAGTTTGCTCGCTTCTCCAAAATGGAGAGGTTCTGCGGAAGCTATACCTTCTACTTTCTCAGTTCAGTGTTTCCTGGGGTCACCAGGGTGGGTGAGGACAGGAATTAAAACAAGGAAAAGATGCTGACTACTGATTTTGTACTCACCCCGTCTCTTCTACCAGGTTTCAGGCTTCTTGAATGAAGGCCATTAGGTGATTGAAGGATATCTAGTTCAACCCTTTTTCACTAAGACCAGAGTCATGGGGTCATCTCCAGGGTTACATGGGGAGGCATCATAGCTAAGAGCTCAAGTTTTGGGGATAAGGTATCCAGATTCTGCCTCCCGGAGGACACTTGTCAATGTCTGGTGACTGGGTTGTCACAACCAGGGGATACTACTGGCATCTATCACCTGGGGAGAGGCTGGGGCCTCTGCTATACACCCTGTGATGCTCACACATCACAAAGAATGATCTTCCTCAAATGTCCATGATGCCAGGCCTGAGAAACCCTGTGTCAGCCATAAAACCTAGCACAATTCATTCAACTTCCTTTGAGCTTCTGATTTTGTGTAGGTAAAAAGGAATAACAATGGTACCACTTCATTATCCAGAGGCCTGGCAGAATTAGATAACAAATGGGAAGTGTTCATGAATTGCCAGCTAGCCTTGTTTCCCTTCTGCCTTCCCCCATTTAAACAGCCACCTTTGCAAACCTCTCCCAGTGGCTCTCCCTTTGACTCTAGTTTAGCTGCTATAGTCAGGCCCTTATTAGGGCACAGTTGGACTGGGGCAACCGTTCAGAGAAGGAATGCCAGGGTCTCTTTGCATGGCATTCCCAGAGTGATCTTAGCTATCAGCCCGAGTGTGATTGCGCCCTTCCTGCTCCCCTCCAGAATCAGGAGGGGCTGCTGCTGGCAGGAAAACAACGGACATCTGTTGTGGCTTCCCATTCTGGCTCCGTGATCAGCTGAGGGAGGCCAAATCCCTCACCCCGTCCTCACCTCCTTTCCTCCTTTATATAATGGGCATCCCCACAGCGCGGACCTCACAGGGCTGTTTTATGAGGTCTTCCATGGGTTCATCTTTGTAAAGTGCTTGGAGCTGTGCTTGACACAAAATTAACACTATATGTTTGTTAAATAACGCCCACCAATGTATCAGAGATAACGAGGGGGGGAAAATGGCCACAGCATCAAGCCAACAAGACCAGAAGCTGCTCATAGGCAACTAAAAGGAGGGGGCAGTGAAGGGGGATCAGGTGCATCCACTGCGGATTGGCTACACATCACCGCTGACACCAGACAGTAGAGTCCACCAGCCCAGGCCCAGAGGGACCCCTGGGGAGGCTCCAAGAAAGTGGGCTGCGTAGGGAGGCCCACACAGGTCACCTCCAGGCTGCCTCAGCACTTTTAAACCTGATTGACTTTTATTTCCCTCTAGAGACTGCAAATGCTGGGTTGCAGAAAAAGGAATCAGAATTAAACAGAAATGGAAGGAGTTTAAGGTAGATTTAGGATACTATCTTTATAGATCAGCTGGCTAGCAACAGGATTAAAGAAAGTTTTGTGGGAAGGCAAAAATCATAATTTCAGGTTCCTCAAATGGACCCATTTATCTATAAATGAAAAAAATCCCTTAAAGTGGAATATTCTATAATAGCATACTTAAAATACTTCTAAAGGTAGTCATTTTATACAGAATTTATCTTGACATTATGTTAAGCATATATCCTAAGGTTAATTCACACATTTTAAGAGGTTGGATTATGGATCAAAATGTGGAAAGGAGAAAGGAATGGAGAGGTAATGTTTTTCACTGGACACTCACAACAGAAGCAGCCGTGGGAAGGAGGACTGCATTTTCAGTGCCATGAAAACAATTTGAAAATGATTATTTCTAGTTGCAGATCTGCCTACAATAACAAGAGGAAAAAAAAATCCCTTTTGTAAAAGGTCTGAGTGTAGTGCCCAAATTCCATTTTATAACCTTAAATATAAAAATTGATTTGATTTACATCTAATGTTTTAGCGTAACTAAACAGCTTTCAGTGTTTGGGTAGGCATTTATTTACCAAAGGGTTAGCAGCAACATCTTTGAGATTGCTGTGTGCCTGTGAGGGGTGAAAAGTGTGGAATTACTCCTAACCAAAGGTTCAAGTTCCCAATTTTTGTTCCCAATCAAAAGTGTTTGTAAGACACCCAAGAAGTCCAGAAAAAGAAACATCAATAGATTGTCCAGGTGTTTGGTTGAATGCAAAGGTCGCCCCTGGTTTGCTAGTATTAACTGAGTGTCTATTTAGAGACAAACACCATGCTAGTGGTTGTGGGTACGGAGAAGAACCAACCAGATACCCCTGCGGAGCTTGGCTGCCTGTAAGGGAAGACAGTCCAGAAATAATAATATCTTGAACAGAAACACTTTATTTCATGTGCTAGAAAGTGATAAAGGCCAGAAAAAATATATAGCAGGGCAACAGAAATCAGGAGGTCTGAGGAGAGACTAAGAGAGGAGGCTGGTTACCATTTTAAACAGCACGATCTCCATAGGGCACATTTGAAGGTGAAAATTTGTGCAAATATTCGGAGAGGACTTAGAAGTGAGTTATGTGGTTATTTGGGGGAGGAGTGTTCCCAGCAGGAGGGAATAGCCAGTGACCCTAGAAATGGAGGGAGAAAAAAGATAAGAGAAAGGCAGCTTCCAAAATGTTTTAACTATTCAGATTGAGTGGTGATTTCTCAGTAATTAATTTTTTTCAGATAACTTTAGGGCCACAAACTTTGGCTACTCTTGAAAAGCAAAGTGGCTAAATATCCCCTGCAGAGCTAGATTTGCATACAATCCTTAATTTTGGAAAATTAAAATCCAATGACGATCAAAAATAAAAATTTAATGCCCAGAACTGTAAGTATACTGTTCTTCAATTATTTGGGTTGTTAATGTAGCTCATCAGTCTTTTAAATTTGAAGCTATCGAAATTTGTAAAATATTTATAAGCAAATGAAGAAATGCCACACACAGATAGTGTTGAATAATAAATCATTTAAATAAGAAAATGGAAATGTCATTTAGCATTTTCTTCATTTGCTATAAGTTGAGCATGCCAACATTACAGGCCAGCAAGAAGACAGACTTATTAAGTGCATGTAAAAGAGATAGGAGTGTTTTCTATGAAAGCTATGTAAATGTGAAAACAGGCACAGATAATAATGTGCGCTCACACATTCTGTTTCTAAATATTTTTTAAGGTAGGGTCAATGTGGGAGGTATACTTATAAAGTCTTTGCTGTAGATTTTAGATGCTTCTACCACTGTTAGTTAAACAGACTCTGGAATATGACTGATGAATCATCTGATGCCAGATACTTCTCAGTAGCAATGATGATAAGCAGTCATCAGTCACCTTTGGAGGCTGCATCATGACTATGTTAACACTTTTCACTAGAACTTGATGATTCATACCTATTTCATAGCATAGAGAACATTTATAATCTAAAAGCAATAACAGATTTGGGATATTTAAACTAATTTTTGTATTTTCCTGAGGCAAATAAATTTATAGGAAATATAATTATTTATAACCTGGGTTACATGCTGCAATAAATATTAGAATTGAACAAGCTTCGGAGAAATTGTCAATTGCCCAAATAAATTTCTGTGATGTATGTATTTTTAAAGCAACTAAGTTCACTGTGCTTATAAAGCTGAGAAATTTTATGGCCATTTATGGATGATGATTAAGCACTTTAAGAAGCCATGTGGGCTTACTTTCTAATAGATGATGCAAACTCATGGAGCAACCCCAAGCCATAATTATGCACCGAACTGTCAATGAGTCATTGATGCCTACGCTCTTCCTTAACCCACCCATTTAGAAGGATCCCATTGTGTCTTCTCTATGGAATGAGTTTTGCACATTCTCTAGCAAAAATTCAGTGTTTTGTCCAAAATCTCTAAATCCTACAGAGATTAACAGAATCTCTGAAAGTCTGGGTTCTATATAATAATTCATGTGTCCATGCACATATTTTACAGAATCAATGAGGGTGCACGTGTGTATAGAGGAACTCTCATTGCTTAGTTTGCAGATGGACTAGAAACACTGATGAATCAGTGTGTTTCAAGAGAAAAACCCACAGTTATAGAGATTAGGATCGACTTGTCAAATTTCTACGGCCACACACAGCAGGTGTGCTGTAGGCTCACGATATACACTGAAAACTCCAGACTGCCAGTCGGTCCACAGTTCAACAAAATGCCAATTATACATTTTCCAACACAGAGAAGCTTATTTTCATGTTAATGGTTAAAATCCTCACTTTTCAGCTGAGTATTTTGGCTTCATGCAGAAACTATTAAAAGGATAGAAAAATGATCTGGACATCCATCTGTCCATAGATGCGCAGCTAAGCCTGTGTAGAGACTGCCCTGTTCATGGTCTTCTTCCAATGAACATTTAATTTCCTGATTGAAGGGTTCTGCCCTTGTTGTCCAGGCCTGGCCAGCAGCACATTTCTCTTCTTCACAGTTGAAAAGGCATCTTGTACCTGCCCTCGATGCCTTTCCATGTAGACATGGCTTTTACACATGGCTTTGCTTCCTCAATTAAAAGTCTTGTCTACAGACCTGGCTACTTCACCTGATGTCACACACAGCACCAGAGCTACCACATCAAACACGGGAACACTAATCACTGATAACTATTTTCAACTAGAGTAAGTGATGATTTTCCTGCTGTGCTGCTGAAAATTCAATTTCTCATCTAAAATTCATCTAAATGGCTTGCCCATGAATTAACAGCTCTGAATGCTAACAGAGATGCTGGATTTTATTATCTTTCAGCTGCAAGTTCTGGTAAATGTAATTGGAGTTGACAAAGTCTGCATAGACTTTCCCCTACTTCCCAGTTTCTCATCTAAAATCTGTAGAAATGCCTGACTACATACACACACACACACACACACACACACATGTGTGCATGTGTATAAGTGTGCATCAATGGGAACTAAAAACATACAAAACAGAATATTTGCAACAAAACTACCTTCATCGCACTTACAGTCTAACAAGGTGGATGGATGATATACAACCAAACATTCTAATGCTCAAATTAGCACAAAGTGTGCTGAGTTCTATTAAGGAAAATAAAACCAAAGCATAACCTATGATCTAACAGACTGTAGGTTCTTTTGGGGTAGGCTAGTCTGAGAAGGGGACTCTGAGGAGGTAGAATTTAAACCGAGACTGGACAATGAAGAGTCAGCTCCATGACGAGGCAGTAACAGTATCTCAGATGCAGGTAATTGCAAAGAGGAAGACTTTGATGATGGGCAGAGATCTAAAGCCATGGAAACGTTACCTATTTAGAGAAAACCTCTTAGAGAAGCACTCATAGGGAATGAATATAAGCCTACCTGACTGGTTGAAGGCCAAAGAAGTAGCCTTCTACTACCAAAGGATCATTTGCCTTTTCTAATTGCACACTCCCTCCAGATAAATTATGCCCCTGAATGTTTTCGGTCATTTCATAATATGAACGCTTTGGGCATTGCATAGATGGTGGAAAGTGAGGTGCCTCCTTCACAGCAGCTCTCCAAGTGTGTGCCCTTCCTGTGGTCACGGCTGCTGGCAGTAATGTGCATAGGAAATGCCTGAAGTTGCACCCAAAGCATCCCAGGGAAACAGGTCTGCAAACCGCAGCACTCTTTTGCTGCAGAGGGGTAGGAAGTGGATGCAATATGAGGTGATATTAAGACACCCAAACATTCATCCAGATCCTCTCTTCAAGAGGGAGGCCTAACTCTCCTCTCCTTCAGTGTGAGCTGGACTTACAGATTCACTTCTAAGAAACAGAACAAGCCACTGGGGACTTCTGGGACTAGATCACAAATTGCTGCTCCGTGCATGTGCTGTCCTTCTCAGATCACTGTCTAGGGGAAGCCAGCTGCTGTTCCATGAGACCCCTCCAGCAGTCCTGTGCAGAGGCTCATGTGGGGGAAACTGAGGTCTCTAGTCCATATACAAGTGAGTGAGACTCATGCAAGCAGCTTCTCCAGCCCCAGTCACACCTTCAGATAACAGCGGCCCTGGCTGACAACTGGAACACAGCCACTGAATGAAGACCCTCAGCCAGAACCAACTCACTAAACTGCTCCTAGACTCCCAGCCTTCAGAAACTGTATGAGACAATGTTTGTTGTTCTGACATTCTAAGGTTAGAAGGGATCATTTATTATATCTGGGGATCATTTATTACACAGCAAGAGATAACTAGCACACATGCTGTCGTGCTTTTACAATGGCAGGTTGAACTTCATTATCTTTTGGAAATATGTTTATTTTTAAAACTTCCATCTATATTGTACACATCAGTATGTGCAGAATATACTGCAGTATGTGCAGAATAACATGCAGAATGCAATTTGAATATATATGTGTACATAGTTATGAAGATGTGTATATTAAATGAATACATACATGCACATTAAGTTAGCTACAACTTAATTTGAAGATACTGAGCCAACTACAAATTAAAATTAAGATGAACTTCTCTACTCAGAGCAAGTGACACAATTTCTCATCTATTTTTTCCCTAGCTGTAAATTGGTCTAAATTAGACCAGTTTCTAGGCATTATAATTTGCTTATCACCATACCTGGCACGTAGCAAATAGTCATAGCAGTGGCACATCTTTGAAGTATCTTTGGCATCTTATTGGCTCAGCAACAAGACATTTACTTTCTCACTGTACCTCATCTACCACCATAAACTCAAGGTTATATTAATAATGACAGCTAGTCATTTTTTAAGGCTTAACTTGGCATTCACTGTTCTAAGTGCTGCAAGAGTGCTAATCCAACAGATAGAAGCTACTATTTTCATTACTCTCAAATTACAAGTAAGGAAACTGAGGAATTACACATTTAAATAATTAAGCCAAGTTCTTAGAGATTTGTAAGTGGCCAGATTCCAAGATGGGCAATTAGTAATCTAAATCCATGATCTCTCCCACCAAATCAGGCTTGCCTTGGTATAGGGAATGTAATTCCCACTTAGCGTTCTGTAAGAATACCATTTTCCAGGTGTCCCTGGCCCCAGGAAAAGTGGCCACATCCACATTACGTCATCTGAGTAGCAAGGTGAGGCAGAGGGAGGGTTGGGGTTCCCCTTGGGGTCTCCATGGGTCCCAGGAGGTGGCAGCCATTCAGAAGTGATGCTTTGACAGGTGCGGGGTTAGCCACCCAGCCAGGGAGTGGACATGAACCCTAGCCAGACCCAAAGAAGCTCATGAAGTGGGCCAAGGGAAGGACTGCTAGGTTCTAGGAAGCTGAGCAAAATCAGCTGTGAGTTCTTTGGCTGTAGCCTCAGCAGTCAAAGAGGAGTGGGGACCGGACAGTGGTCTGGCCAACTGCAAGAGACAGTACTTCCTCAGGCACCAAGACCTTGGGGTGGCCCAGGACACACACATCCCTTGGCAGTGTCCTCTCCCCACTGCCAGGAGCTCCTGTCCACCCAAGCACCACCATGGGGAGAGAAAGGTGGAAGGCTCTGAACTCTGAAAACTGAGTGTTCTCATGAGAGGGACACAAAGACAGCTAGTTAACCGGGGAGAGCAAAGTGAATGTTAATTGCAAAGTCCATTTCCTGCTAAGCAGGGGGTGAACAAGTTTAAATGATTCATACACAGATGCAAAAGCATGCACTCCTTCACACACCCTGGTTCAGGCTGAGTGGATCGTTGACCTTACTGAATAAGTGGTTTTGAGACTGATGAGGAGCAAAGTGCTAAATGGACAAAAGGTATTATGCAGTGGGGGTCTGCTTCCTCCATATATCCTGACTCCACAGTTCCTTACTCCACATTTCCTCACTGGGTTCATTTCCTGAACTCAGTGTGTTCAGTGACAACGGATGATGTTTAGAAGACTCTTCTCTGGGACACCAAAGAGAGGATCTTCCTGATGCCTGTTTCAGACCTTAAGGCATTGCACACGCCTCCCTCTCCTCCAGCATACATTCTCTCCATCTTTGGCTTTGTAAGACCAAACTAAAATTTTGTGACCTCCTGACCAATGGAATGGGCCCCACTCTTGGCCAAGGACATTCCAAAGTAAACCTGAAAACAAGTTCAGGCCATGATAGAAAGTGTGGGTTGGACATGCCTCACTATGCCCTCCTTTCTTTGGAATTCAGGCACAACTGACCAACACCGACCTGAAAAAAGATCTTAAAGCTGACAAAACAGATTCTTTGTAGCAATAAAATATCAAATTCCAATGTGACTCTAGCATAGCATCCCATGACAGATGGCAGGCCCTAAAAGAAATCAAATTATTTTACGGCAAAATGTATTTCCTAGACATATTTTGAAATGGTCCTGCAAAGCTGTCTCTTGTGGGGAAAATCTACATTCTGTAGAGAATCCTCTTCTCTTTCCAGGTCTTTCCGGAACCAGGAGAGACTTAACTAAGAGTTTGGCACCTTTTAGTTCTGATAAGAGACAGTTACCCTCTATTCTCTCTGAAGCCTGTTACCCAGAGGCTTCATCTACATCATAAAAGCCTTGGTCTCCACAGCCCATTATCTTAACCTAGACACTTTTTTTTTATTGATTCCAGGTCTTTAGATAATAACTCTTTTCAGCAATTGCCAATCAGAAAATCTTTGAATCCACCTACGACCTGAAAGTTCCCTGCCGCACCTCCAGTTTGAGTTGCTCTACCTCTCCACATTGAACCACTGTACAACTTACATGCATTGATTTATGTCTTCCTGTAACTTCAACCCCTCTAAAATGTATAAAATCAAGTTGTAACCCAGCTGCCTTGGACATATGTTCTCAGTACCTCCTGAGACAAGGCTCCTGGGGCTGTGTCATGGGCTTGGGTCACTCATATTTGGCTCAGAATAAATCTCTTTTACTGTTTTACAGAGTTTGGTTTTTTCTGTTGATAGGTGAAAGCACCCCTCTCCATCACAGGCACTGAGGTGCCACCTTGATGATATTTTTCTTATTCTCACACTCTTCTGTGATACCATGGAAATTCACCGTGGTAATAGTTAGACTTCAGTTTCTCATTGCGTCAGAGACATTCGAACACGAGAGACTCCTTCTTAAATATGGGCTCGGTAAAACAAGGCTGAGCCATACTGGGCTGCATTCCTAGGAGGTTAGGCATTCTAAGTCACAGGATGAGACAGGAGGTCAGCATATGATACAGGTCTCAGAGACCTTGAAGTTACCTTATATAGTCCAGAAAGGGGAAGAACCTTTGGGTTCCAGGAATTGCCCACCCCTTTTCCAGAAAGCTCATGGGTGATCTTCTCCTCGTTTAGCATACAATCAAGAATTAATAAGTATTAAGCAGATGAACAGCCCATGCTGCTGCTCTGTCTATGGAGTAGCCATTCTTTTACTTTCTTAATAAACTTGCTTTCAATTTAGTTCCTTAAGTTTCTTAATAAACTTGCTTTCAAAAGGCTGTATGGATTTGCCTTGAATTCTTTCTTGTGTGAGACCCAAGAACCCTCTCTTGAGGTCTGGATTCGGACCCCTTTCTGGCAACAATGGGATAATACATCCCCAGAATTGCTTCTCCTAAAGGAAAAGTATTAGTTAAAAGGAAGATTTGTTGTCTTACCTGAAAACGGTGTGATCTTAACAGGATTTAGGAAATCAGAAAAACTTCGAAAAATGTTGCTTTTGAGAAAAAGCAGTTGTAAATGTTCCCGTTGCATCCCAAACTCCATTTATTCTCCATCTACAACTTGAAGTATATGATGCTAATTTAAAAAAAAAAGGTTTTCCAGGAATTATAAGCACATGATATAATTTTTGCGTTGTTTTGACTTAGTAAGTTTTAAAGTAGATGTATTAAATAGGAACTAAAAGAAATGGTACATATTTTTGTTCCTGAGTTGAACTACATAGCAGAAACTGATGAGTTTTGTGAAGTGTTAATGCAAGACACCTCCAGAGCTGGGATGACATTAGAGGAGCTCTATCTGATGAGTAGCATGATCTCTCTGCACATCGTGAGCCTTTGAGCCATAATAAAAGAGAACCGTGAGGTGCAAGTCTAAGAGCATGTTGTCTTACCAAGTGGAAATTAGAATGAGGCTGTGTCAGGTATAGCGTTATACCACTTTATTTGAATTCAGAAATTAATATGTGCCTGACTTTATCTTTTTTTCCAGTTAATCTCTAAAATAATAACACATTTGGCAAAGTGAAATGCACACTCATGGTTTACAGTTCGTAGTCACTCTCAGATATCCAGTGATGAGGCCCTAAGATTCACTATTTGAATGTTCCACTATTCCTATGAACCAGTACTGTCACTGTTAACATTTCCCTACAGTTAAAATGGTGACTTTTCTCTGGAAAAAATGCAGGTCTCCCTTGTGAATAAAATGTAAAGAGTCATATGATTTTCTTACAGCCATCTGCTTTCATTACTTAACAGCAAATAAGCAGAATTATCTTTTTTGTTGCTTAATTTGGTATTTCTGTAAGTGCTAAGGGAACATTCTAATAGAAAATCTTGATATTTTCCTTTACTTATATCAGTTTGAATATGAAAAGCAATATGCTTCTTTGATTTTATTTTATGTATTTTCATATATCCTATATGGTTACAAACACCTGAATTACATAGTGGATACATAACTTCTGGTATCACTGGAAGGATTTCTGTGCATTTTTATTGTTTAAGTGGAAAGCTGTTTAAAGCCTGGCTTTAAAGTCAATGTTTTCATTTGGGAACAGAAGGTGTAAAAGTGAAAATATGTCTCTCTCTTTCTTCAAATGGGACCTAAAAATGTTTTCTAAGAATGCACCATGCAGATTTACATGTGATTTCCCTTGCATTATCTGTGGAGGCATACAGCAAAAAAGCAACATAATATCTTAGAAAACACCAGAGAGCCTGGTCACAGTGGGTCTGTATTGATAAACTCAGACTTGTCATAGGAAAGAAAAGGTTATGTTTTCAAAGCTTCTTTATTTGTGTCCTTTTCCCCCAGAGAAGTAAATATGAATCTCTACTGCTAAATCAGAAGCAAAAGAAGCAATCAATTTAGGAAGTGTAGGTTCAGTAAAAGTAAAAATAACTCAGCACTGTGCCTCAAGAATTCTAATACTGTTTGCTTTTTTTATTTGTTTGAGTGATATACATCCAAGTTCAACATCTAAAGATTCAATAAAACCTGTTTCAGTGCAAATACTTTCCTGTTCAGCCTCAGATGATCAGTCGACATGCAACACTCCTGGGGCTGGAGTTTGACTCACCATCACACTTCTGCAAAAGGAGGTCAACTAATCCAACATCTGGAGCTTGATACTTTAGGAGAATAAGTAACAGTTGCTTCTCAAGTCTTGGGAGGCCAATGTCAATGTGCATAGACTTGTGCATTTTTAGAATTCTCCTGTGCACAATAATTATGAAATTTCCAGAAAGTCTCAGCAGATCTTTAATCTGACATTTTGGGACATTTGACATTTTGGGAGGTTTGATCCATGGAGAGGGATCAAAATATGACCGCAAAGCTATCTAAGTTGTCCAGGTGAGCACATTCTCTTACAAAGAGAGCTGTGATTGCCCCATGTGTCGGTCAGTTCTCACACTGCTATAAAAATCTACCTGAGACTCGGTGATTTATAAAGCAAAGAGGTTAATTGACTCACAGTTCTGCAGGCTGTATAGCAAGCATGGCTGGGAGGCCTCAGGAAACTTACAATCATGGCAGAAGGCAAAGGGGAAACAGGCACAAACTTCACATGGCAGAGCAGGACAGAGACAGCAAAGAGAAAAGTGCTACACACTTTAAAAAACTAGATCTCACGAGAACTCACTATCATGAGAACAGCAAGAGGAAATCCACTCCTATGGTCCAATCACCTCCCTCCAGGTCCCTCCCCAACACTGGGAATTACAATTTGACATGAGATTTGGGTGGGGACACAGAACCAAAGCATATCACCTTGATACATGGGCTATGCCTTTCCCATTTTCCTTGAGCATGGTCACCCATGCAACCAGAATCTCCAGGATTTGGGTAGCTGGCACTGTTCTATGGATGATTTCCACTATGCTGCCACAGTTAAATCCATTTATCTTCTGTCTTGGAATTCCAAGTGATGAGTCAATGGAGTTAGTTCAACTTACCCCACAGCTTCTCTTAAGGAGTTCTCTATAAGGTGGAGCAAAGTACTCATTTGCTAGGGCTACCGTAACAAAGATCTATTGACTGAGTGGTTCAACAATAGAGATTTATATTTTCAGAATTCTGGAGCTTGAAACCTGAGATCAAGGTATCTCCAGGGCTGGTTCCTATGATGTCTCGTTCCTTGGCTTTCAGAAGCCATCTCTTCCCTATGTCTTTACATGGTTTTTTTTTTTTTCTCTGTAGGTGTTTCTGTCCTAATCTGCTCTTCTTATAAGGACACCAGTCATATTGGAATAGGGCATATCCTAATGACCTTATTTAACCCTTATCACCTGCTTCAAGGCCCTGTCTGCAAATACAATCACACTCTGAAGGACTAGGGGTTAGGACTTCAACATATGAATTTGCGGGCAACACAGTTCAACCCGTAAGAGTCCCTCCATTCTGATTCACTGAGGAGCCGAAGTGAAGAGAATACAGTAATTCAATCCATTTATGAATAGCTGACAGGAGTCTTCAGAGCAGAGTATTGTGCAGGGGTGGAGGCTGGGCAGTCGTGAGAGCCAGCTCTGGAAGCTTCCTGGTTAGCAGACAGCAGATGCATTGGATGGAAGGAAATCAAAGCGTGAAATCTGAGTCAAGACCACCTTTAAATATTTTCATTTTCATGAAGCTTTTTCCCTTGGACATCTTCTATTAAACAAAAGATATTCTGTTTGCTCTTTTCAAAGGCAACATCCAAGAGAAAGCGAGAACAAAATCTGCCCCACATAGGCCAGCTTGCTATTGTGTGTCCAGGTTTGAAGTGTGTTTCTGGTTGAAATATTCACCATGGATGAAAATGCACCATACAGGCCATGAGCAGCACAACCCAGATGTAGGCAGATAAAACAGGCCCCTTCCATGTGAATGTGATCATGGTCTCCAATTTTGTGAGAAGTGATTTCCTATTAAAGCCCAGTTTTTGTTACTTTATCTTCCCCAGTGTTTGGCTTTCTACCATATAATGGAAAATTAGTAGAAACACATTGAAAACATTGTGAGCAGGTGCATGATTCAAGCAGCCGATGTCTAAATGACAGCTGAAGCATGAAAGCAAATACTAGCAGATAAATGTGTGTGTAATTTTAGAGTTAATAATTATGTTGCATAATTTTCTTTGGAAGAAGAGTTTATAATAACATTTTTAAAAAGTGCCAAGCAAAGTAATTACACACTTGGCAAGCCATAAAACTAAACAATTTGGCAAATGCCTCATTAACCAAGTTCTCAGGTCAATGCAAGGTTTTATTTTACTTAAAGCAGTAGATTAATTTTTTTAAATAGAGCTTACTTTTTAATTTTATGATTTTATCATTTTTCTTATAATTACAATTTTACTTACTAATATGATGTTTTAAAATGAGATTCTTAAAAGTCAACATAGTAAAAGTGAGACGGGCACCTCATTCATGGACATCAAATGGAATTGATTCTAAAAAGTAAAACAGACCACCGCTTCCATTTCTAGTTCCAAAGTGCTAGAGTCATTATTTTCATCTCCATGGAAGCAGGCCTTCAACATTTTATTATAATAACTTTTTGGCAGCCATTTAGCTAACAGCTACAGAAATCATTTTGAGGCAAAGGACGTAATTTTGTTGACTTTGTCCGTATTTTTGGAAAATCAATCAGTCCTGCTTATTAGAATTATATTCCTGGAAGTTCCTGAAAATGTTGAAGTTTAAAAAAAATGATACTTCATATAAATTATATGAATTTAACAATTCCTTTTCCTGAGGCTTCCATTTATACTGGTACATTTGTTAATCAATTCTAGCCAGTAGCCAATTAAGTAGCAAGCCTGGGAATATAGCCCAAATGAACAAGGAGGTTGAGTCAGATGGACTTGGCTCTTCATTTATGGGCTTGACTGGTTACTTACCAAGAGAGCTCTCACACATTCAAAACTATTTTTAAATAAATTTGATGCATTTATTTTAAATTTCTTATGAACACACAAAAATCAAAACCATAGGTAATCCCAGCCTTAAAATATGTTAAGAAATAAGAAATGACTATTTCCTTTCATTCTCATCCACCAAAATACATCACTGATGCTTTATCATAACTCATTTTTTGATCCATTAATTTACTTTTCAGACTTCTTAGGTTTATGCAATCGAGTCTATTATTTGCTTAAAGTGCCGTACAGACCTGCTACATATGTTGAATTGTGACTTTCTTCTATCATTTGAGAGTATATCTTAGAAAATTTTACATGTCAATCCATAAAGATTCTTCTTCTTAATGGCTGCATAGAATTCTATTCTATGGTTATATCATAACTTATACATAGAATTCTGTTCTATGAATGTATCATAACTTATTTAGTAGTGTCCTGTTGGAAGACATGTATGGAGATTTCCTTTTATAAGCTTAAACAATACTGAAAATAATCTTTTATTTATATAGCTTTGTCTGCCTAGTTGTCATTTCTGTAACTTAGACACCAAAAGTAGAATTCCTTGGTCACAGAGTTGGTACATGTTTAATTTTTACATATTTGTTTGAATCACTCTTCAGAAGGATTGAGCTGATTTATACTCCTGCCAGCTGTGCGAACAGGTACTCATGTCCCCAGCCCTTGCCATCTCAGGAAGTGATTTTTTTTTTCATTTCTTTATTATTATCATTATACTTTAAGTTCTGCGATACATGTGCAGAATGTGCAGATTGGTTACATAGGTATACATGTGCCATGGTGGTTTGCTACATCAATCACCTTGTCATCTACATTAGATATTTTCCTAATGCTATCCCTCCCCTCACCCCCAACCCCTTGCCAGGCCCCAGTGTGTGACGTTCCCCACCCTGGGTCCATGTGTCCTCATTGTTCAACTCTCACTTATGAGTGAGAACATGGGGTGTTTGGTTTTCTGTTCCTGTGTTAGTTCTGAGAACAATTTCCAGTTTCATCCATGTCCCTGCAAAGGATGCGAACTCATCCATTTTTATGGCTGCATAGTATTCCATGGTGTCTGTTCATATTCTTCACGTACTTTTTGACTTTTTTTTAAATTAAATTCTTTGTAGATTCTGAATATTAGCCCTTTGTCAGATGGATAGATTGCAAAATTTTTCTCCCATTCTGTAGGTTGCCTGTTCACTCTGATGATAGTTTCTTTTTCCATGCAGAAGCTCTTTAGCTTAATTAGATCCCATTTGTCAAATTTGACTTTTGTTGCTGTTACTTTTGGTGTTTTAGTCATGAAGTCTTTGCCCATGCCTATGTCCTGAATGGTATTGCCTAGGTTTTCTTCCAGGGTTTTTATGATTTTAGGTCTTACATTTAAGTATTTAATCCATCTCTAGTAAATTTTTGTATAAGGTGTAAGGAAGGGGTCTAGTTTCAGTTATCTGCATATGGCTAGACAGTTTTCCCAACACAATTTATTAAATAGGGAATCTTTTCCTCATTGCTTATTTTTGTCAGGTTTGTCAAAGCACAGATGGTTGTTGATGTGTGGTATTATTTCTGAAGCCTCTGTTCTGTTCTATTTGTCTAGATATCTGTTTTGGTACTAGTACCACACTATTTTTGTTACTGTAACTTTGTAGCATAGTTTGAAGTCAGGCACTGTGATGCCTCCAGCTTTGTTCTTTTTGCTTAGAATTGTCTTGGCTATATAGGATCTTTTTTGGATCCATATGAAATTTAAAGTAGTTCTTTCTAATTTTGTGAATAAGTCAATGATAACTTGATGGAGATAGCATTGAATCTATAAATTACTTTGGACAGTATGGCCATTTTCACAATATTGATTCTTTCTATCCGTGAGCATAAAATGCTTTTCCATTTGTATCCTCTCTTATTTACTTGAGCAGTGGTTTGTAATTCTCCTTGAAGAGGTCCTTCACATCACTTGTAAGTTGTATTCCTAGGTATTTTATTCTTCTTGTAGAAATTGTGAATGGGAGTTCACTCATGATTTGGCTCTGTTTGTCTGTTTTTGGTGTATAGGAATGCTTGTGATTTTTGCAAATTGATTTTGTATCCTGAGATTTTGCTGAAGTTGCTCATCAGCTTAAGATTTTGGGCTGAAATGATGGGGTTTCTAAATATATAATCATGTCATCTGCAAACAGAGACAATTTGTCTTCCTCTCTTCCTATTTGAACACCTTTCTCTTGCCTGATTGCCCTGACCAGAACTTTCAATACTATGTTGAATAGATGTGGTGAAAGAGGCTATCCTTGACTTGTGCCAGTTTTCAAAGGTAATGCAGTGGTTGGTACCAGTTTTTCCTTTCCAGCTTTTGCCCATTCAGTATGATATTGGCTGTGGGGTTGTCACAAATAGCCCTTATTATTTTGAGATACCTTCCATCAATACCTAGTTTATTGAGTTTCTTGCATGAAGGGGTTTTAGGTTTTTTGAAGGCCTTTTCCGCCTTTATTGAGATTATCATGTGGTTTTATCATTGGTTTTGTTTATGTGATAAAGTATGTTTATTGATTCATGTATGTTGAACCAGCCTTGCATCCCGGGGATGAAGCTGACTTGATCATGGTGGATAAGTTTTTTGATGTGCTGCTGGGGATTTGGTTTGCCAGTTTTTCATTTAGGATTTTTGAATTGAGGTTTATCAGGGATATTGGCCTGATATTTTCTTTTTTTGTTGTGTCTCTGCCAGGTTTTGGCATCTGGATGATGCTTGCCTCATAAAATGAATCAGGGAGGAGTCCCTCTTTTTCTATCGCTTGGAATAGTTTCAGAAGGAATGGTACCAGCTCCTCCTTGTACCTATGGTAGAATTTGGCTGTGCATATGTCTGCTCCTGGGCTTTTTTTTTTTTTTTTTTGGTTGTTTGGCTATTAATTACTCCCTCAATTTTAGAACTTGTTATTTATCTATTCAGGGATTTGACTTCTTCCTGGTTTAGTCTTGGGAGGGTGTATGTGTCCAGGAATTTATCCATTTCTTCTAGACTTTCTAGTTTATCTGGGTAGAGGTGTTTATGGCATTCTCTGATGGTAGTTTGCATTTTTGTGGGATCAGTGGCATCTCCCTTCTATCATTTTTTATTGTGTCTATTTAATTCTTCTCTCTTTTCTTCTTTATTGGTCTGGCTATCAGTCTACCTATTTTGTTAATCTTCTCAAAAAAACAGCTCTTGGATTCATTATTTTTTGAAGGCTTTTTCGTGTCTCTATCTCCTTCAGTTCTGCTCTGATGTTAATTATTTCTTGTCTTCGGCTAGCTTTTGAATTTGTTTGCTCTTGCTTCTCCAGTTCCTTTAATTGTGTTATTAAGGTGTCGATTTTAGATCTTTACCACTTTCTCCTATGGGCATTTAGTGCTATAAATTTCCTTCTAAACACTCCTTTAGCTGTTTTCCAGAGATTCTGGTACTTTGTGTCTTTGTTCTCATTGGTTTTAAAGAACTTATTTCTCTCTTAATTTCGTTATTTACCCAGTAGTCATTCAGGAGCAGGTTGTTCAGTTTCCATGTAGTTGTGAGTTTCTGAGTGAGTTTCTTAATCCTGAGTTCTAATTTGATTGTACTGTGGTCTGAGAGACTGTTTGTTATGATTTCCATTCTTTTGCATTTGCTGAGGAGTGTTTTACTTCCAATTATGTGGTTGGTTATAGAATAAGAGCTATGCAGTACTGAGAAGAATGTATAGTCCCTGGATTTCGGGTGGAGAGTTCTGTAGATGTCTATTGGATCTGCCTGGTCCAGAGCTGAGTTCAAGTCCTGAATATTCTTGTTAATTTTCTGTCATGTTGATCTGTCTAATATTGACAGTGGAGTGTTAAAGTCTCCCATTATTATTGTGTGGGAATCTAAGTCTCTGTAAGTCTCTAAGAACTTGTTTTGTGTATTGGGTGCATATATATTTAGGATCATTAGCTCTTCTTGTTGCATCAATCCCGATTACCATTATGTAATGTCCTTCTTTGTTTTTTTTTTCATCTTTATTGGTTTAAAGTCTGTTTTATCAGAAACTAGGACTGCAATCCCTACTTTTTCTTTGCTTTCTATTTGCTTGGTGAATATTCTTCAATCTCTTTATTTCTAGCCTATGTGTGTCTTTGTATGTGAGATGGGTCTCCTGAATACAGCACACTGATCTGACTCTTTATACAATTTGCCAGTCTGTGTCTTTTAATTGGGAAATTTCACCCATTCACATTTGAGGTTAATATTGTTATGTGTGACCTTGATCCTGTTATGATGCTAGCTCATTATTTTCCCATCAGTTGATGCAGTTTCTTCATAGTGTTGATGGTCTTTACAATTTGATATGTTTTTGCAGTGGTTGGTACCAGTTTTTCCTTTCCATATTTACTGCTTCCTTCAGGAGCTCTTGTAAGGCAGGCCTGGTGGTGACGAAATCTCACAACATTTGCTTGTCTGTAAAGGATTTTATTTCTCTTTCACTTATGAAGCTTGATTTTGCTTGATATGAAGTTCTGGGTTGAAAATTCTTTTCTTTAAGAATGTTGAATATTGGCCCCCCACTTTTTTCTGGCTTGTAGGGTTTCTGCAGAGCGATCCACTGTTAGTCTGATAAGCTTCCCTTTGTGGGCAACCCAACCTTTCTCTCCGGCTGCCCTTAACATTTTTTTCTTCATTTCAACCTTGGTGAATCTGACAATTATGTGTCTTGGGGTTGCTCTTCTCAAGGAATATCTTTGTGATGTTCTCTATATTTCCTGAATTTGAATGTTGGCCTATCTTGCTAGGTTGGGGAAGTTCTCCTGGATAATATCCTGAAGAGTGTTTTCCAACTTGGTTCCATTCTCCCCATCACTTTCAGGTACAACTATCAAACATAGGTTTGGTCTTTTCACACAGTCCCATATTTCTTAGTTCCTTTTCATTCTTTTTTCTCTAATCTTGTCTTCACACTCTATTTCATTAAGTTGATCTTCAATCTCTGATATCCCTTCTTCTGCTTGATTGATTTGGATATTGATACTTGTGTATGCTTCACGAAGTTCTCATGCTGTGTTTTTTAGCTCCATCTGGTCATTTATGTTATTCTCTAAACTGGTTATTCTAGTTAGCAATTCCTCTAACCTTTTTTCAAGGTTCTTAGCTTCCCTGCATTGAGTTAGAACATGCTCCTTTAGCTTGGAGGATTTTGTTATTACCCACCTTCTGAAGCCTTCTTTCAATTTGTCAAACTCATTCTCTGTCCAGTTTTGTTCCCTTGCTGGCAAGCAGTTGCGATACTTTACAGGAGAAGAGGTATTCTGGTTTTTGAAATTTTCAGCCTTTTTGCACTGGTTTTTCCACATCTTCATGGATTTATCTACCTTTAGTCTTTGATGTTGGTGACCTTTGGATGGGGTTTCTATGTGGACAGCCTTTTTGTTGATGTTAATGCTATTCCTTTCTGTTTGTTATTTTTCCTTCTAACAGTCAGGTTCCTCAGCCGCAGGTCTGCTGGAATTTGCTGGAAGTCCATTCCAGACCCTGTTTGCCTAGGTATCACTAGCAGAGGCTGTAGAACAGCAAAGATTGCTGCCTGTTCCTCCCTCTGGAAGCTTTGTCCCAGAAGGGCAATTGTCAGATGCTAGCTGGAGCTCTCCTGTATGAGGTGTCTCTCGACCCGTGCTGGGAGGTGTCTCCCAGTCAGGAGGTATGGGGGTCAGGGACCCACTTGAAGAGGCAGTCTGTCCCTTAGCAGAGCTCAAGCACTGCACTGGGAAATCCACTGCTCTCTTAAGAGCCAGCAGGCAGGAACATTTAAGTCTGTTAAAGCTGCACCCACAGCTGCCCCTTTCCCCAGTTTCCCTGTCTCAGGGAGATGGGAGTTTCATCTATAAGCCCCTGACTGGGGCTGCTGCCTTTCTTTCAGAGATGCACTGCCCAGTGAGGAGGAATCTAGAGAGGCAGTCTGGCTGCAGAGACTTTGTGGTTCTGTGGTGGGCTCCACCCAGTCCAAAATTCCTGGGGGCTTTGCTTACACTGTGGGGGCAAACTGCCTACTCAAGCCTCAGTAATGATGGATACCCCTACCCCCACCAAGATCGAGCATCCCAGGTTGACTTCAGACTGCTGTGCTGGCAGCGAGAATTTCAAGCCGGTGAATCTTAGCTTGCTGGGCTCCGTGGGGGTGGGATCTGCTGAGCTAGAACACTTGGCTCCCTGGCTTTGGCTTCACCCCCCTTTCTAGGGCAGTGAACGACTCTGTCTCACTGGTGTTCCAGGCACCATTAGTGTATGAAAAAAAAACTCCTGCATCTAGTTTGGTGTTGGCCCAAACAACTGCCCAGTTTTGTGCTTGAAACCCAGGGCCCTGTTGGCACAGGCACCCGAGGGAAACTCCTGGTCTGTGGGTTGCAAAGACCATGGGAAAAGAGTAGTATCTGGGCTGGAGTGCACCGTTCCTCATGGCACAGTCCCACAGGGTTTTCCTTGGCTGGAGGAGGGAGTTCCCTAACCCTCTGCTCTTCCTGGGTGAGGCAACACCCCACCCTGCTTTGGCTCACCCTCCGTGGGCTGCACCCACTGTCTAACCAGTCCCCATGAGATGAGCCTCAGTTGGAAATGCAGAAATCATTCTCCTTCTGTGTTGATCTCACTGGGAGCTGCAGATTGGACCTTTCCTATTCAGTCACCTTGCTAGTCATTCTTCTTTTTTGCTACTCTTTAGGCAGTAAAGGCATTCATTTCATTTTTTATTTTGCATATATTTAATGATTAGTGATGGGTAGAATCTTTCCATGGGTTTATTGAGTTTGCTCTTTTTCCTGGCCAAAATGTAGAGAATCAATTGATTTTTCTAAGCTTTTAATGATTATTGTTAATACTAGATTGAGTAGGATGATTAACAACAACAATACTTGCTAACAGTTAATGAGTACTTCTACATTTTATCATTGAATAAGTTTATGACAATGCTTATTTATTTACTCATTCAATACATATTTATTAAGCATCTATTCTGCACTATGCTTCACAGTGAAAGTGTAGTGATGAAATAAGCAATGATGGAAACAAGGCCATGACATCTGGGAGGGGGAACTCTATCACCTGCTTGGGGGATGAAAGACTGCGGCTTGAGGGCGTGGAGCAATGTACTCAATGGTACATGGCTAGCTAGGCAGAAAGTCAGATACGGACACCCAAGCTTTTAACACCCACAATCTAAAGTAGGTACGAATTACCTCCCTTACTCTTCCCCTATGAAAATGCCCTGCCCACAAGAACTAATTAAGCCCAAAATTCATAGGAAGAAGGAAGTGGTCTCTTCTTAAACAAAGTTTGCTATTATATTTAAATTTATCTCATCACTGCATTACCTATCTTTTAGTCACTGCATGTCCACTATGAATGATAGCCTCTTCCTATTATAATCTCAAAAAAAAAACCCAACAGGTGACCTCTGAAAATGTTTGAAAACAGATAAGTGCATTTAAGTATAATTGATTGCACAAGTAATAATGCCCAAAGTGATTACACAGTCTAGTACTTACAAAAGTAATTACACTTCAGAAAATCAAAATTAATTTGTACACTTCTGATGCACTTTTAAGGCTGTTGACATTTTATTGTAGTGCTTCTAATGAAATGAAAATTATTAATAATTGTTCCTACTTGAGTGTGACAAATGTCATTTGGCTGGAAAGGCAGAAGTGCCACTGAGCACTGCCAAATTATAATGTTGTTGAAAGTTGGGGTGGATATTAATATTCAAAATGGTATTAGGCATCTGTATTATTTTAGCCACCAGCAGCTGATCGGCCATATATCCTGAAATGGATGTGTCTGGATGTCTACATAATTTTCTCATCCTCTTTAATGACCAGGCAATTAGATTGGCAAAGAACTGCATGAAGTGTGAGCATTAATCACACTGGCACACCTGCAGCACAAAGCAGGTCACTAAGCCAGATGGACGCGGCATGTGGAAGAGCCTCCTTCTTTGTGTGCAACAATTTTTAGTGATCCCATTGGCTCTTTTGCAAGGCATGTTAGGGGGAACCATTGTGACAGTCACAGGCGCCTGGTGACAAATGAAGACTCATCAGCATTCATTGTGCATGTACAAAATATGAAATCAGTCATTTTCCAAGGAAAATAAGCCTGAGGTTAACAGATGGGTTTTTAATGTAAAGAAAAACAAAAATTAAAAATTAAATTACGCAATCAACCCAGTTTAGAGAGACATAAAAAAAATGGCCTTGGATATTCAGTTACCCTGGACCTCGGGCCAATACTCTTATTTTCGTTGTGGTAAAATGTGCGTACTATAAAATGTCCATTGGTGACATTTAGGACATTTCCACTGTTGTGGAACTGTCATATCTATTCCGTTCTGGAACACTGTCATCTCCCTCAAAGGAAACTCTGTACAGGTCTGGAACACTCTCATCGCCCTCCAAGGAAACTCTGTACCCCTTAAGCAGTTACTCCCTAATCCTCCTTCTACCTAAGCCATTGGCAGTTACTCACCTACCCTCTGCCTCTATAGCTTTGCCTGTTCTGGACACTTGCTATCAATGAAATCACACATTATGTGGCTCACTGCCTCTAGCTTCCTGCCCTCAGTGTAGTGTTTCTGAGGCTTACCCATGAGGCAGATGTATCAGGAAATGAATCGTGTTGATGGCCATTATTCCGTCCCACCAATATACAACACTTTTGATCCCTTCAGCAGCTGATGAACCCTTTGGTTTCCACCTTTTGGCTCTTGCAAATAGTGTTATTATGAGCATTCATGCATGCATTTAGGGTTGAATACCTGCATTCAATTCCATATTCTTTTAAATAAAAGTCCTCATGAGTGTTTAGAGGCAAAAAGGGGATGTAGAAAGTACGTGGTTCTTGCCCTTCCAACCTTTGCCATTGAGAAAGACACTCAGAGGGAGGTTGTTTCTGAAGGGACGCTCTGTATGGGTCCAGGGTCCTCTATCCTGAATCCATAGGTTGTCATGAAGAACTCTTGCAGCCCCAGCACAGCATGGATGGTTTGCTCCAGTGGGCTTTGAAGTTTCCAAACACACAGGAGAAAGCTTATGGTGGCTAGAAGGTGGAATTCTTTCCCTGTGTGGCTGAGACCCTGAAAATCATTTCCACGGATTCTATCATGAGACGTGGTTAGTCTGTGGAAAGGTGCTCAGGCTTTGACCTTAGCACTAAACTGGGGGCTTCCTATTTTGCTATTCCCAAGACCCAGGCAGATACTTCCCTACCAAGGGCCACAGTTTTCACTCCTGCAAAATGAGGAGAATCATCCGTTTAAAACTCAGCAAAGTATTAGAAGCCTCATATCAGATAATGACATGGAAGAACCTGGCGAGAGACCACGTAGGGGCCATTTTGTTACTGATGATCAAATAGTGACTGTTGAAGGATTGCAGAAGGAGGGCTACCATGTGGGTGGCCTGCACACATACGAGTCTGGGCTTCTCAGCAGTGTCGTGAGGCAGGGGAGGATGTCGGGGGTCAGAAATGTGAGGCCAACACAGGCAAGAAGTGGCCAGGCTAGCATTAGACCCGGGCCTGCTGGGGTCCATTGCCTCTTGTCCTTCGTGTTGAATATCTGAAGCCTCAAGGAGGTCGGCTGGCTCAGAGCCCTGGTCTAGGGAGCCTGAGACTGGGGCCTCATCACCTCCAGGTTTGGGCTCATCCACATCACACATGCCAGGTCCCCCACAGCCTTCCCTGCACTGGGGAAGCGAGTGTGGATCTCATCACCCATCGCTCCATGCAAGGCCACTCAAAGGGCCCTCTCCCCTCATGCTTACTGGGACGGGGCACTGGGCTGCCCTCCCACCCACAGCACTGAGAAGTATCTATGTCATGTCCCTGATTAACAGCCTTCTTATCTTCCTAATTCCTTGGGAATAAACATCTAAGTCCTTGCCATGCCCTTCCGAGGCAATGCATTTGTTCTTGCCTCACCTCACACTACTCTCCTCCCCACGGGATTGCTCTCATATTCTCATACACCCTTAAACAGATAATGTTAGAAGTCCATAGATGTCAGCAACAAAAGAGCAGGGATTGGGCCTATGTCTGTAGTTTCTTGTACACAGTAGCTACGTCATAAGGATTGTTGACTGAATACACATCAGATGGAGATGGGGTGGCCAAGTGGCCTGGGAATTGAGGATGGGGGCCTGGGATGTGGGACTCTGCTTTAAAACCAAGAAAGTTCCAGGCACAAGAGGCTTATCAAACATGGTATTTTCAGGGCTAAATAACACAGAAAAGTCCTAGGCAAATTAGGATGAGTTTGTCTTCTATGTTTAAGGATCACCAAGATCTTGCTTCAGCTGATTTTCATGCCTTCACTTCTACTATTACTTCCATCTTTACCCCATGTGTCAACCGCCCAAGGTCTCACAGCTTCCTAATCGTGCCTCAGTATCGTGGCTTGGAATGTCTTCCTCCCTGTCTAATGAGCACATTCTACACTCACGTGAGACTTTCCTGACTTTTTCCCGTAAAGTTGATCACTCCTTCCTTTGCGCCGCACTCTACCTTGAAAGAAAGAGAGGGAGAGAGACAGAAACGTTTATTTTAAGGAACTGTCTCAGTTGTGGAGGCTTAGAGAGTCCAAAATCAGATGCAGTGGGCTAGCGGGCTGGAGACTCAGGAAGACTTGCAGGTGGAGCCAAAGGCCATCTGCTGGCAGAGTTCCTCCTTGCTCAGGGTAGATGCCAAACTTTGTTCCATGAAAGCCTCTACTGACTGGATTAGGCCCACCTATATTACGGAGAGTAATGTCTGCTTTACTCCAACTCCAGTGATTTAAATGCTAATCCCACCTCAAAACACCCTCATGAAACATACGGAATATCTGACCAAATATCTGGGTGCAGCGGCCCAGCAGAGTGGACCTGGAGAAATGAACAATCACACATTCTGTTTCCTAATTAACATGAGCTTAGATTTTGGATCTGGAGCTCTGTTGAAAGCAGCAGCTAAAGAAGACGTGTCTATCATCTGGGGTCTTGAGACAGAAGCGGCGTGTCAGGGATCCTGCAGGAAATCACATATGCACGCATTAGCCAGAGCAATGGCGGACACCCCAGAGGCCATTCAGACTTGTCCAGAGAAACCCTCCCTGGGAGACACTTGAGGTCGCCTGGCAGTGTCTGCCAGGTCACGTGGATCATTCTTAGTGACTCAGTGAATGCATCTGGAGTTCTCTTTCTGGCTTCACAACATTTTTTTGAAAAGAAAGTGTTTTTAATCAGCTCGCTTCCTAGTGCTTACTTTTTCCTGAGCAATAGTCAAGGTAATAAATTAATTACTTAGAGAAAACCCATGTAGTTCTGTGTTGACGTTTCCAGATGGAACACCTTAAAAAATGTATAGCGTCTCTCAAAGAAAGGGTTCCCATGCATTTGAATTATGCAGTGTTAATGCCAAGTTGAACAATAAGTCAACTCTAGGTGTAGGTACAGAATTCAAAATGTTGGCAATTTCTCCTAGTTAAAATGTAGTCGAAAGTTGCATAATTTTGCACAAGTTGGCAAATTGCAACCTGTCTTTGTGTGGTCACTGCCCCAGCCAGGAAGGAGGCCCTGACACACCTCAGCAGGATTTTTCCTGAATTAGGCAGGTGCCGTCTAAAGCAGGAGGCCCTACCTTGTTCAAAGGCCAGTTATGGACTCCAACATACTAACACCAAGGCAAGATGCCCCATTGCCACTGATAGCTCTGTTATTTTATGTGTTCTGTTTTAAAGGACAGCCCTTATCACAGGGGCCTACCCTGAAAGAGCCTCCTCTGCACGCTTTGGTCTGCTAAGTGTCCTGATGAGTGCAGCTACTGGATCATTAGTCCTCAAGCTGAGCCAGAGCAGCTGGGGCACCACAGCTGCTGTGCTGTTCATGGGCTAAGGAGCCTTCACCAATTGACTTGAGTCAACACAGACACAATCTTCCGTGGCACATAAATTCCTCTTGGTAGGATTTTCTCCCTTCACTGAGATACAGGTTGGGTTTCATGAAGACCTACAGAATCTGCACTGTAGGGAAAGAATACGAGACCCCTCACTCCTCCACACATAATTCAAAATTAAAGACAAAACAGTAAAATAAACCTAAGGAAGTCCATCAAAAATTTGATTTTCTCGTAAGTAGGACTTCATGTTTTGTGAAAGAGGAACACCCTTTAAAACACTTTTTCCCCCCATTTCTCCACCTGGCTGGTAGCCCAAGCAGGTGTAGCTGCCCTATGTCTGAATCCAGCCCTGAGCCCGGGTGCAGAGCCAAATAGGGGGACGGCAAGGACGAGGCCACACAGGTGGGTGCTGCTGATGTTTTCACGCTATCACAGTCTCTCAAAATTGTCAGTTGCTTTTTATTTAGTTCTTTTAAAATGTGGATTCTCAGGACCCTCTGGCTTATCTTTTGCCATTTGCAGGCAGGCCTTCCTGGGACATCTACAATCATCTGCAAGCCACCCCGCCTCACACACCATCATGTGACATGCAGTGGAGCACCATGCTTGGCTCAGGGTCTTGCTTGTGACACCAGAAACCCCTGAGCTAAACAGCAAGCCTGGCCCTTCTTACCCTGTGAATCTGGGAAATGAACCCCTTGACCTTCAGATTCCTGGCACACAAAGTGTGGACACAATAGGGCAACCATGCCTGTCGTTCTTCAAACTGGGGTGCTTTCAAGAGCACAAAGGGACAATGTGTCATTATGTCAGGGCAACACATGGAAACAGGTCCCAGGCTAACTGGGCCCTATGGACAGTCCTATAATCACAATGTACCACCTTCCTCAGAGGGCCCTTGCAAGTATCCAACGACATGAAGAAATGGGTGTAAACTGTGTGGTCTCTGATGAGCATCCGTAACATCATATATCACCAGTGTCGGTGCCACATCATTAAACATCCAGGAGGCATTATTATTTTAATTATGCTCTTACAGCCAATAAGGAAGAAAAGCTGAGGGAAGGAGCCCTCTGGACATGACGAAGAAGCCTACATGCTCTCAGGATCATCAATATAGGGCCTGTGTCTGATCCATGGGAACTGAACAGGGGAAGCCAGCGGCCAGCTCTGAAGGACAGACACTTGAGGATGTCACGACTCTTCTGCCTCTTCCACATCTGCCTTTCCCAGTCCAGAGGTTTGGATCCTTGGTGGCCTGTGTCCACAGAGGGACATGACAGGCAGCAGGTGTCCTGGGCTGGGTTCCCACCAAAGCCAGTTCATACACGCCCTGCGCTGTGAGGAACAGATGGAGAACACAGTGCCCTGACCCTTCCTCATCTCGTTTTTCATTTGCCAACCCCTCAGGTTCTGCCCAGACATTTAATTTCTATAAAAACACACAAAGTCTGCAGGTTTGCTTGGTGGCAAACTTTCAGCTTTCTTTCAGGAACTTGCTCTTCCAAGGGCTTGTTTCTCAGTAAACCTGTTTGCTCTATATTGCACAAAATATAGAACATTTTGTACATCATAACTAACTGGAGAGCATTTTTGTGACTTTTGTGCCAGAGAAGCTTCAGTCCTTAGCCCACAGATGCTCCCTGTGATCAGGAGATGGCATGCTGTTGGAAGGGGCTTCAATCCAAGGCTTCCACCAACGACACCATCCCAGGTTAAAAGGCTGGTGCTGTGCTCTGGTGAGCACTGAAAGCTACTGGCTGGATAAGAAGCACCCTCCAAACCCCCTTGTCTTCCTGTTTGCTAAGCAACTGCAATTTAGTCCAGGACAGTAATGCATCCATCCCTGTAACCAAGAGGAAAAAGAAAAACCCAGAGTGCTGACCCTAATGTGGGATAGCTGCTGACAGCATGAAAGTGATTGCTTGGAAAACAAGCAAACGGTCAGGCGGGCCCTGTTCATTTAAGTCATTGTCATCCACACCCCAGAACCCAGGGAGCCCTTGGCCAAACCCAGGTGTGATCAAAATGTACCCAGTGTCTTTGCACCCAGCCACCTTTGATTTTTTGGGATTTTCTTTATGGCCCTCGAAAAACTCCCCAAACACTGTAAGCCTCTGCTTCTCCCTCTGTAACTTAGGCACAATAATTTAAGTGTTCATGGCTCTTAAATGGAATATCTGTGAAAGCGTTTTGTGAACAAGATAGTCGCTGTCATTATTTGTTGTTGCACAGATTCCACCTCAACCTGGAGAGGAGGACCCGTGTGTAGAATGTGGTTTATCCATAGAAAGGAAAGGGGCTGCCTGAATTCCAGATCAATTAGACTCTCTCTCCTTCTCCGTTTTTCCCAACCTTCTCCTGCTTTCTTCCCTGAGCTCCTAACTAAAAGCAAACACTTGGCTGCTAAGCAGCTGTGTGTCCCCGGGAGAAAACCCATGGTGGGCACATATTCGGTTGGTGCAAAGGTAATTGAAGTTCTTGCCTTTACTTTCAATGGCAGAAACCGCAATTACCTTTCTGCGGTTTACCTTATTTGTCTCACATTTACAGAGAAGCCTCCACACGTTACTCTTCAGCGTGGCGACTCCTGGTTCCTGAGAGTGGGCTAATTAAATTAGGGAGGGAACGGGTTGTAATTAGACAGCCACAGACACTATCACCCATATCTAATTTTGTTTCTGGTTTTAGATAGAGTCATCTCCTTTTTATGCATATAATTTAAGAGGTTAATAATTTTGGCTTCCAGCATGCATAATAATTCATTATTAGCACAACAAAAGAGAAATTTGGCTTTCTGTAATAACACTCGGTCTGAATTTGTTTTTTCTTAAGTTTGGAACAGGAGGAGTGTGGTTTTTTAGTAGTTCAAATATGCCAGTTCGATAGTGTTCCCATCAAGTCTCATTTCAGTTACAGATTTAAAAAATCAGACACTCACCCTTGTTATCTAATTAACTTTGTCACTTATTGAATTTCAGAGTTCCCTAGTCAAAATGAAAGACCTTTCCCTACTTAGATTAAATGATCATGCTAATCTCCATTTTAACACAATTAAATTTTACTCAAATAGTTTAATTTTTTAAAAAGTGAGAAAAATGTCAGGGACTGACTAGTCTTTAAAACAAAGGACTGTTCTTCTCTATTAAAGAGTTGGCTGCAAACTACAATCTCTATTATTTCCCAAAAGGACAAGTTTAAGGAACTCTTACGTAAATTAGAACAAAACATCAGCCCAGAAGAGTCTCTAATCACAAGAAGTGTGACACACAAAACCTATTTCCCAAATCAATTTCTGAAAGTTGGACTAATACTAAATGCTAAATAGTAAAATACTCAAAATATTAAAATACGAGGTGAGAATAGACTGCCAGTGAATAAACAGTTCCATGATAGGGAGATCCAAAACCAGATTCTTTCTTTGGAGACAGACAGGTGTCAGTGTTTTTGGGTTTTATTTCTCTAGACAATGCACTGACTGCTTATTTTCAATATGATAAAGTTTTATTGGAAAGCAGCCTCACCTATTCGTTTAGGTGTTGTCTATGATAGATTTGACACTGTGACTGAGACTGTGGCCCATTAAGTCATGAAGCTAAGGATAAATTTATTACAGCATTAGCCTTTAGTTCCAAAGTCCATGTTCAAATTCATTCACTATTCCTTATGTTTTTAAAAATAGATCTACCACCAAAAAATACATCAAACAAGCATACCCCCACCTTCACACACACAGCCTGAAAACTGAGATTTAGAGTAATCATTTAATAATGATAATGTAATACTGCAATTTTTTTCCTATATAATTTTTCTCTGTGACAACAAAAATATGCATTGTACCACTCATGTCTCAGTATATATAATGTCAATGCACATTTCTGCTTATTGACTCATTTTATCTTACAGAACTGACACAAGCTTCTTATTAATCTGTCTCCAAAGGATCAAAATACTTTAATAAATACATTGGTTCCTTTAGGTCTGGGAAGAAATGAAACTGTTAGTTAAATGTACCGTGACGTTGAATGAAAGCCTCTGGTTCCACTTTAACGGGAAAGCCAGCTAGATAAATCTGGGGGACCCATAAAGTAAATGACACCACACTTTCTTAATGGCCAATTAGGGCCTACCTTCCTGAAGCAAATAAATAAAAAAGATTTGAAATGGAATTTGGGGGTTTCATTAGTTGGTTAAATTCCCAAAGGGGTTGTGTACCTTGGATATGAATTATGGCAAAAATCCATGGCTCAACATAATCCTAATAGGGAGAGCAGAGATAGAAGAACAAAACAATCTTGTTTTTTTTCTGGGAAGAGGTGAAGACTCACGACATGAGAGAGAGAGAGCCCTTCATCTAGTGGTTCTCAAACACGGTGTGCCCCAAAATCATCTGGGGATCTTATTAAAAACGTGTCTTCCTGGACTAGATGCCAGGAGACTCCAGCGCAGGCTGCTGCTGGCCGTGCTTTAACAGCGCTGTCCTTCCCTCAGAATCCCTTGAGGTGGGTGATTTGCTCTGTCCGGCACACTGCTGGCTCCTCTCTGCCATAGTCCTCAGCATCAATTTAACCACGACTATTGAACATGGCCCTTTCTCCTGGATATGAAACTCAAATCCCCAGCTTTCCAAATAGCACTGGGGGGGGTCTCTCCTAAGGCCCTCAGCAGAGCCACCCCCGGACAAGCCATCGTCAAGGGCTCTGGTGCCAGTGCTTTTGCTGCTTAGAGAAGAAAGGTGGTGGAAAAGTGACCTGCTGTCTGCTGGAGCCACAACCTGGAGAAGGAGGTCTTGGGTCTCAGCATCAATGCTTTGCTCGCAGATCTTCGATTTTCCTTGATATCTGTTCTACCCATGCTGTCCCATCCCTTGTCACTGACAGGCACTTCTCACCTGTCCCCTTGCCCCCCTCTCTTCTCTGTTATTGAAAATAACATGTCTATGAACAACCCCTTCTTCCTGCTCTCCAGCAAGTATTTGGGGACGTCCACGCCACTGTGATCGGTGGGACTCTCATTCCCTTGGCATGTTCAGCCTCCCAAGAGCTCCCCAGCCCACTTACAGGACAGCAAAGACCCCCAGACCCAATGAGGCTACACTGGCCACAGGGTTTGGTGATACAGGGCATACCTTTTTTTTGAGGGTGGAGAGTCTGTCCCTGAAGAATACAACAAAAGGAACAAGAGAGATGCTCCCGGGAGCAAGGATAAAGGACAGGCACATTCAACCACATTTAGGATTTTCATGGCTTGGAAATGGGTGGCCAAATATCTGGACTTCAGGTCTACGTCAAAGAGCTTTGCGATGGCCAAATACTTTTGGCTTTGGTACAAGTCACCTGTTTACTCGGCCCTGCTGGCCATGTGCTACGAAGTTCTGCAGCTTGTTCTTCTCTGCCACTGAATCACATTTTAGAACTCATCTCGGGTGCTTCTTAGTCATTCATAGCTATGAGATGCTTTTCCTCTTTAGATTTTGCCATTTGAAATGTGAATCTTCCCCTGCTCCCCAAAAACACCTTCCATCAGAAGATGTAATAAGATGGGCCTCTACCTGCATTCTAGTCGTTGAGAAGTTGATTATATCTGAAGTCAGATTCCAAGAAAACAGACTGGGAGGTGGAGATTTTCCTGTAGCAAGTTCATGGGGAGTGTTCTCAGGAACACCCAAGAGTGGGGGAGAGGGGCTGGGCGAAGGTAGAAGTTACAGTGCAGTGCAGCTGCTCAGAAGGCCTCGCCAATCTCCAAGGTACCCTGGAGATGAAAGGCGCTTCTTTTTCACTCGAACTGAGGCAGCATGGCTGGACCTTTATACCACTGCGTAGACCAGCCACTGAACCTGTGCTGTCCCCGGGAGGGGATATAGGTTAGGGGGAGGCTGTTGCCTTGGGCAGATGCAATGCCTAAAGAAAGACAGCTGTGAGCTGTCAGTGGCCACAAGCCCTGCAGAGGGAGAGTGGGGGCTTGGGGCTCGGAGGGAGGATCTGGACCATGAGTCACAACATCCAGAGGTTTACCTTTCAAGTTACAGAACCATCTAGCTGGGCTTGTTTTGCTGTTTGTTTCTAAATTCAGATTCTGCAGAAATGAAGGCCTTGTATCTCCTCCTCTCTTGAAGTCAGATTTATCCTCGAGTCATCTCCATCCAACCATTCTCCCCACCTTAGTCTGAGCTCCCATCATCTGCGCCCTGTGCTTCCACAGCCCCCTGAAATGTTCTCGTTCCATGGCAGCCAACCCACCACTCAGCAGCTAGGCCAGCGTCTCCCTCTTCTTGGGACCCTCCAAGGGCTGTTCAGCAAACCCTATGTGAGGCTCCAGCTGTGGTCCACAGCCTCCTATTAATCTAGCTGCTCCTGACCCTCCTTGTCCTGCTGGCCCCTCTCCCTCACCCTGCCCAGCAGCATCGGCCTCCTTCCAGTACCTGACGTTCCAATCACTGAACAACTCTTCTCCTTTCTGGGGCGTCTTGCCCTAGATTCGCGGCTTACTATCTCACCTCCCAGCGTCTGCTTCAACCTCACCTTTCCGGAGGAGTGTTCCCCAGATGCCCTGGGACAGAGGCCGCCCTCCACCATCTAGCATCGGATCCTGCCTGGCTTTTTGCTGCAGTCGTTTTCCTCTAATACTCATTTTATTCTGTGTCTGTTTAGTTGTGTAATCCCTGCCCTTCCCACTTGAAAATGTAAAATTCCATGACGATGGTGACTTTGGTTGTTCACTGTAGACAAATAAAAAAAATCAATTCTTTAGAAAGCAGGGATCCTTCCAATAAGTGGCATTTTAGGAGCCGCTTGGTCAGCTGCAAGATCTCACCTTGAGGGACGGCGCATTTTCCCTTCTCCTCTCTGGAAGTTCTGTGGATAAGTTTCTGCACATCGACTTCAGTCAAGGAAGCCTCGGGGAAGGTGATTCAGGAGCAACTTCCCAGGTCACTGGGAACCAGAGTTGGCCCATCACCGGGGCGATTTTCCAGTGTCCTGGTATGGATGAGCTTCTTCTGGCACCTGGCATCCCAGCCACAGAGACAGGTGCTCAACATGTACCACGTGGAGAAGCTAAGACAGCAGCAGGCTGGGGGGCACACGTGGGCTCAGGTTGCAGGTCTGGCCTTCTGTTTGTCAGAGACGCCCAGAGCCCTGGCTCCTCTCTTTCCCCTGACACCCTAGCAGGCCACTGTCATCACCTGATGAGCAATTCACGCCTCAGCAGCTTTGCTTCTGGCAACCTGAAAAACAATGCAAACAGCTCTTTTAAAAATTCCGAACTACGAGGGCACTAATTGGCCCAATGGCTCCATACTTCTGTTTGTAGGTCATGGGAACTGCGCATATACTGGAGTCAGAAGAGATGTGTCAGAAGAAGATCTGGTGGTCAGGGGCTTTCCTCCTCGCCAAGGAAAGAGGATTGCACGTGGCCAGCCCGCGGGGCTCTCTGTGCTGTGTGCTGCAGGGTGGGTGGGTATGGGCGAAGGAGGGCGAGGTCAGCTCCTCCAGTGCTTTCCAAGGAGGTGGACTCAGGAGTGAGGCTGGCTTTCCTTGAGGTCTGGCGTCTTCCACAAGTGTTCCCCGGTTCCCTCAGGCATTTCTTCCTTCATTTATTCAAAGTTAGACATTGGGAATCAGAGCACCACCCCGGGATCTTCTCATGTTTATTCTCTCTTAGTTCATTAGATTTGTCAATGATATCATTGTTAGCAATTCATTAAAGTCTTTATTTTATTTTATTATCTCTATCATCCAAGGCCTGGCCTCTGTCCGTCTTCTCCTTTCAGCACCCCCTCTAATGTGTTGTTTGCATGCCCATGAACCAGCCATGCAGCCTTATCAAATATATGGGGTTACTGTGCTGGGGCATTTCTTGGAAGAAACAAAATGAAATTTAGGGCTTAGCTCCTAAAAATGCCTTGTTAGAGGGATCCCTGGCTTCTAAAGCATTGAAATTTCTTTATTTGTCCACTGTGAACAACTAAACTCATTGTTCTCATGGAATTTTGCATTTTCATCTTGGGAGGGCAGGGATCACACAAACAGACACAGCATAGAATGAGCATGAGGGGAATGTGGCTGCAACAACGCCCATGTCTGCTCCCTCTGAGCCCCTGCTCCAGGTGAGATGGAATTTGCTCCCGTGAACCATGTCCTGGGATAACATGTAAACTGGCTGTTCTAATATATTCACAGAAAGGTTCTTAAAAAGTCACAATCGGCTGGGTGAGGTGGCTTACGCCTGTAATCCCAGCACTCTGGGAGGCTGAGGTGGGTGGATCATGAAGTCAAGAGATCAAGACCATCCTGGCCTAGATGGCGAGACCCCGTCTCTACTAAAGATACAAAAATAAGTTGGGCATGGTGATGTGTGCTGTAGTCCTAGCCCACTCAGGAGGCTGAGGCAGAAGAATCGTTCAAACCCAGGACGCAGAACTTGCAGTGAGCCGAGATCATGCCAAGATCGCACCACTGCCCTCCAGCTTGGCAACAAAGCAAGACTGTGTCTCAAAAAAAAAAAAAAAAAAAAAAAATAGAAGTCACATTCGAAGGTATTCAGTCCACATTGTTTGGGGTACTAGAGAATTGAAGGTGAACTAGAGATCATTTTTTGGGTTATGTAAAGTTGAGGATACATACCAGGGAATGCTATGCAGCAGTTAGGAGCAGCAGAATAGATATGCATGCAGCAGCACTGTTATGCTATTATAACATGTTGTGTGGATTGAAAAATAGCAGAAATAAAATGAGATATAAAGCACCATGCCCCAGCACAATCATCCCATGTATTTGATAAGGCTGCATGGCTAGTTTATGAGCATGCGAACAACACATTAGAGGGGATGCTGAAAGAAGAGGGACAGAGGCGGGGTTCTTAGATGATAGAGATAATATAATAAAAACAGACTTTCATCAATTGATAAAGATGATATGAGCTTAAGAATCTGATAAACTCAATTCTACTTCCAAGGAAAAAAAGTAAAGGAAGGGGGAAGGAAGACAGGAAGGGAGGGAGGGAGAAAGAGGAGGAAGAAGGGAGAAGAAGGAAGAAGAAGGAGCAAGGCCACTCCATTTAAAACTTGCATCCATGATCCCAACCCCCAAAGATTTGTCATCCTGTGTCCAGATGGGAAAGGGGTAAACCTGCTTACAGGAAGAGGTGTGTCCCGTGTGGGAGCTAGTACCTGGAGAGCCCGGCCGGCACTCAGCTCACAGCCCCCCTTCCTTGTGATGCACGTCCCTGCCAAGATTTGCCTGGGAATTGTGAACCCCTTTGAGTGAGGAGACATCTCCTCATTTGCACCTGGGTCTGTGCTTGCCTCATTCTTCCAGAATAAGCACTCAGTAAACATTTGCTACGCAGAACATAATCAACAAGACAACACGGGAGCCTGAATAAACACGTGTGAATTAACTGAGAACAAGAGGGATGTTTGGTGCAAGGTGTTAAAAAAGAGACCCAGAAAGTTAAGGTTGCCTGAGAAAATCAGGGGAACAATGTTCCTGAGTGGGCAGAGACCCTGATGGACGTTTTGGATAGTCTTGACGACTGAGTCTCTCTGTGACCCAGTTGACCAAACACGGGTTAGCCTCCAGCATGGGTGTGCATTCGAGGACTGTGTCTTTCTATCTCACAGGGAGTCTCCAGGGTGGCAGGAAGAGCCACAGTCAGCTCTCTAACTCTCCACATTCAGTGAAGGAGAAGATGCAGGTTGAGGGCAGCACTGTGAACAAACCTCTCCAAGGTTCTCAGCCGTGGCCATGCCTGCCATCCACACATCCTGGGGGCACAGAACACGTTCAACTGGTCAGAGGCAGCCATTCCTCCACTAAAGCAAGTAAGCAGGGCAGCCTGAGCAACCCAGAGCCCTGGAAGATGCTGCTGCGATGGCTTTCATTGCCCTGAATGTGATCAGAGGCGGTGCTCACCCCACTGCGTTTCCTGCTTTGCTGTTTTAACCTTCATTGGCATCCACCATTCCCAGTGGGGCATTACATCCCCAGGAGGTGATTTTGACATCTGTCGGGGAGGGGGCATTTTAAAATTCTCATGCCCTCATACCAGGCATTTAAATATTGAATATCTATTATTTTATTAACATATCTTCCTTTCATTCTTCCTTACATCAAGTTAGAGCTTTAGATTAACTTTTTTTGAAACTACATATAATAGGTATTGTGCATTACCTATAGATTTCATCTCAGGAAAGAGATGGGACATTACAAAATGTTTTGTTACGTGTATATAAACTCTTCCACACAATCCTGGATTGTGGCTGAAACCTCAAGCAAGAACAAAGGCCATCGGGGAGGAGACCAGAAGTGTTTCACCTGCTGAAGGTAAAAAGCTGGGAGGACTCTGGAAGCCTCACGTTTCCTCACTGTCTGCATCCAGTAAAGCCCAAGACCTTTCAGTTCTGCAGCTAAAATGTGTCCTCAGTACTGAGTCTTTTCTCCCTCTCCAGGGTCCACCATTGCTGGTGCAGGCATCACTCAGGTCCTCCATTCCCAAGAATACAGGGGGGGCCTTTTTTTTTTTTCCCCAGGCTCAGGACAATCTTCTGGCTTTGGACAGCATGAGTCTAAGGGGGGGCCTTTTTAACACCTCTGACGATGACTCAAACCCTCTAGTGACTTCCCATCACTCACAGAATAAACTCTGAACACCTTGGCCTGGTGGGAACCTTCTGATCTGCTCCTGGCCTGTCTCCCCATTTATTTTCCAAGACTGTCCCCCCTGGGTCCCCAAGCTCAGCCCCAGGGACCCCTGACCTGCACAGAGGATGTGCTGGCTCCTGTGTCACTCCTGTCACCTAGAGTTCACTTGCTGCTGATAGTCTCATGGGTGGTCCTCAGATTCCTCCTCTGATGGCGCTGTTGGATGGGTCACCCTTCCTATGACTCCCCAGGAGACCACCTGCCCTACCTTCCTTCCTGGCACCTCTTAAGAGCTGAAATTGTGCCACAAACTCATCTACTTTCCTGATGTTGATTGTTCTCATGGATTAGAAGGAAAACTCCACAAGGACAAAGACTCTTGGTGTGATTCATAAGTGGATTCCCAGTCCCTAGAAGCAAGGGTGTTAAATATGTGCTTTTTAAGTGGGAATAAAAATAGCCTTTAACTCATGGGGCTGTTATAAGATTGCATGAGATTATAGAAATCATCACTGTTTAGAGTATTGGCCCTTTCTAAATGTTTTGTGGGCTTTGGATCACTTATTTCATCATAGCAGCCCGATTAAGTACTTACTATTACTATGCCCATTTTGCAGATGAGGGCATTGCTGCACAGAGAGGGTAGGCAGCTTGCCTGAGGTCACACAGCCAGCAGGTGACAAAGCCAGGACTCTAACCAGGAGTTGGACTTTTGAACCCAGGCATTTTGCAAAATACTAGAGTATCTGATGTAGAATTGGTTACATGAATGGCAGATTCAAGGACGATGATGAGATAATGATGAAGACAACGGCGCTGATGACAACCAGTTCAGCCAAGGCCAGCAGCCCACCCATACCACCATCTAGCTTCAGCTCTCTTGCCTTGGAGGGGAGACACAGGGCACAGAATGCCTTCAGGCTTGGTTTGCTGGGAATGAATTAGCATTCTGCTTTACATAGGATCATGGGAGCCTCCCAAACTCTAAGTACCTTTGACCTTCATGAGCACTTCTGACAAGAGGGGAGATCACATGTCTCCTTCCATGAAGACCAGTTTTCTAGGAAGACGGCTGGGCTGTTGGCATTCTCTGCCATTGTCCTAGTTTGATTAGGATAAACTGAAAACAGGAAGGTAGTTGCAACAGTAAGTGGTGCTGGCTTTTTTTTGGAAGAAGCAATGACTACTGCCCTTTAGCCAGTTATGGATAGCTTTTAGGCATGGATGTCAGGAGCAGAGAGTTCAACTGCTCTGGAATCTCTGAATCCAACGTGGCCTGCTGAATGCCATACACAGTTTCCACTAGGACTCCTAATCTGCACACAGAGTGAGGGGTATGTCAGGAGTCTTATTTTATAAGGAAAACTTCACTAAGTCTTTGATTGAGGTCCACCATTTGCAGGCAGTTTGAAGTGGGTTTGAATCCCACTGTAAAAAAAAAAAAAAGTCATCACATTATTTGCTATAAACAAAATTAAACTTAATTTGAGATGCTGCTCAAGATGACATCTATCTTGTCATACCTGCAAAGCGAAACCATTTCGAAGGTGTGCAAGAGTTCACGGTTTAAATTGCAAAGCACAGGCTCCACAAATTCAAATTCTCTGAGGAATTTTCCCTAACCCCGGCCACCACAGCAAAGTGAAACAGAGGAGTTTCCAGGGAAAGAAGGAACTGATCTTTAAGAAGGTTGCTATGTGCCCTACAAACCATACACCACCCGTGAATCCTGCCTGAACCACGAGGGCACATCTCATCCCATGGATGGGAATATTGAGGTATGACTGTGTCAAGAGACGTGTCCAAAGTCACACGTCACTGAATGTGACCCTGATCAGTCTAGCCCCAAAGGCTTCACACAGCAGCCTCCTTCTGAGCAAATATAGTCCACATTTGCTCATTTTCTCTGTATGGCAGGACCAGCACTTCCAGCAGCAAATGGCCAAGTGAGTTGTCATCAATTCTTCTTCTTTGGAATCCCAGCAAGGCAGGGACCATGCCTGTGAGAACTTCCCAGCTCCCAAACCTCAGTGCTGTTTCATAAGTTCAGAGGCTGTGATTTTCCCCAGAGCTTCAAACAGATTCCAAATTGGCTTAGAGAACTGCTGAGGCCAGATAGTTTATTGAGATATGACTTTGTACTTTGTTTTCCATATTTTCTGACTCCTCACCCCAAAAAGGTAGCCAGACCATTGTTCTCTGTGTTGTCATAGGCGTCTCTGACACAAAGTCAGGAGCAAGTACCCCCAGAACCTTTGTCTCTGCCTTTTATGGAAGTCCAAGCATTGTTCACTAACCTTAATGTTTTCGCCTAAGACAAAGCCCAGCTTTTTCCGAAGGGTTTCCTCTCTTATAAGGCAGCACTGACAAAGTATTGATTATATCTAGCATGCATTGCTTTTACCAATTGAAGTCTCATCGTTCGTTCATTCATTCTTCTATCAAACATTTCCTGAATCCCAACCGTCAGCCAGGCACTGCTCTAACTGCTAGTCAGGAGCAAGGGATGGGAGCTCTCTTTACACCATTGTAAGATCTAGCAAAATCTCTGCGTCTGGAACTCTGAAACATCCATTCAATCTAGCACACAGATCTCTCAGAGACTGTGGATGGTTTCTGATTATGTAAAAATTGCAAACACACATTTACACAAACAGACAAAGTATTCTTGACGGGGAAAAAGCAAATTTATAAAATAATGAAAGCGGTTATCTTTGAATGTTGAGATAATAAGCGACTTTTTCCCATTTATTTTTTGCACCACAATTTTTTTTCAATAAAAGTGTTTATCGTTCCCACAAAAAGAACTAAGTATTTTAGAAATACAGTTAAAACAATATTGTATATGTTGATTGGGTTTTGTAATCAGTGCAACTCATTTCTCACAGCATCTGAATCATTAAGTGCAGTGATGCCAAACAGATTCCTGATGCATCTGTCACGCCATTTCCTTTGTGTTTCCAAAGCAACCATATCTGACGAAACATGAGTAAATACTGGGTATGTGTGAACTCAACTTGGTATATCCTTTTAGTATGGAGTTTTCTGCAAAACTGAAAAACATGCTATAAAGAAACAAGACTATTCAAACAGAAATAAACTGGCTGTATATAAATTATCATACAGTTGATATATAATTATTAGAAATATGAAAATAAAGCAGAATGACTCTTAGAGGGGAAAAACTTAATGAAATCTTCGATTGAAAAAAATAGAGGAAAAAGACAAATAAGGATGCAAAAAAGAAAATCTCAAAAGAACCTAAAGCATTCTGTCACAGATAAAATATCAGCAATGGGATAAATACAGAGATTCAGATAATATGGTCACCCAGTGTACCCATCTGTTGGTTTTTGGGGAGTTGGACCACTGAAGCTCCATGCTCTCCATGCTACGCCTGGGGCATGGCATCCAGAGCTGGGGCTTTAATTACACTCCTGCTCAGTTCCACCTCCACCCTGAGGTCCCACTGGCTTCTGGAGCTCCACCACTGGACATGTCCAACCTATGCAGGGTTGAGTGCCTGCAGCAGGAGCCTGAGTTTCGGGCCATCAGATGGATAAAGTCTCCACATCCACACTGTACATCTCCCCTACCCTCCTCACTCTGCACACTGCCGTTTGTCCCAACCCCTTCCTCTGACTCAAAACCATCTCCTCCTTCTCCCATGACCCTTCCTGACATAGAGCCTTCACTCAGTAAAAGTATCTGTTTTTGCTTTTATTTATGAATTTTTTGGATTACATTTTTTAAAATATGGCTACATTGTGGAAAATACTGAAGAAAATGTAAGGAGAATATTTGGAATTGCCTCAAATTCCACCAATAAGAAAAACAAAATTCCATTACCAAGTCACTGCATTTTCTGTCATAGATCTGAAGCATATTACAGGATAGTAAGAACAGTTATCAACTATTATTTTAATGAGCACCTACTATGTGTCAGGCATACCCACAATGCATTATTCTATAGCTGTGAGAACCATAAAATATACACACCACTATTATCCCCTCTTAAAAAATGAGAAAACTGTGTCACAGACGGTTAAGTGGACTGCTGCTGAGGACTGGACAGGATTAGAATTCAGGGTCTTATGTCATAGCTCACATTTTATTTTTTCTTGCAAATATAGAGGTTTTACCTGTGCCATGACAAATTCTTCGAAAGTAGTGCTTATAGTGACCACAAAAAATTTCATCTTATGGCTACATACCATTTAATCAAACCATTGTTATTTGATATTGATTATTCCCTATTTCTAGTTACTACACATAAAATGGAAATAATACTCTATACTTAAATCTTGATGCACAGCCAGTTGATGCCATATTTTACTTCAAATTTTAGGCTTGGATTGATCTGTCCCATATTGTGCAATGTTTCCAGTTCAAACATGAACTAGAAAGCTACAATGCCCATTATTCCCACTATTACCTTACAGCATTTAGAAAGTCTATCCCATGTAATAAAATAAGAAAAAAAAATCAGTATGTTTTAATTATTAGGAACAGGAGATTAAAATAGTGTTACAGATGATACTGTCCATCTAAAAAGGCCAATAAAACCACAGTATTAAAACAACTAGTGTCCACTGATGTATTGAGTCAAAAAAATGAAAAGTAAAAATTATTAGTTTTATTATGTATTCACCTATGTTTGTTATACATAGTTTCACTGCTTACAATTCTTTCATTTGTTGTCTTAGCCCATTTGGGTGTCTATAATGAAATGCCACAAATTGGGTAGCTTGTAAACAACAGAAATTTATTTCTTACAGTTTTGGAGGTGAAAAGCCAAGGTCAAGGCACATTCAGTGTCTGGCGAGGTCCTGCTGTTTGGTTATCTGTGTCCTCACATGATGGAAGGTGCTACGCAGCTGTCAGGGGCCCACATGACAGAAGGTGCTAGGCAGCTCTCAGGGGCCTCTCTGAAAGGGTACCAATCCCATTCATGAGAGTAAAACTATACCTAGTTTTACTATGTATAACAAACGAGTTCTAAAATATGACTGAAGAAAGGTCATACATATAAAAAACATGGATATATAAAATGTTTAAAATAGATTTAGGGAGAGGCAAAGCAAGGTGGTTGAATAGAAGCCTCCCTCAATCATCCTCCTCATAGGAACATCAAATTGAACAACTTTCCACACAAATTAGCACCTTCACAAGAACTAAAACTCAAGTGAGTGATCACACTACCTGGTTTTAACTGTGTGTCACTAAAAAAAGGCACAGAAGAGAGTAGAAACTACAGTCTTGAATTGCTGACATCATCCCTCCTCCATCCCCCAGCGGTGGCTGTGTGGTACAGAGAAGGAATCTGTCAGCTTGGGAGAGAAAGAGTGCAGTGATGTAGGACTTTATGTTGGACCTCAGTGTTCCCTTGGCTCAATGCAAAGCAACATGGGGCAGAACTCAGCCAGCACGCATGAAGAAAGCATTTAGAATAGCCTTAGTGAGAGAGAAATCCTCCTCCCAGCAGTCAGAATCTGAGTTCCTGCCAGCTAAACTAATCTAGGGGTTGAAACAAACTTGAAAGGCAACCTTGGCCACAAGGACTGCAATTCCTGGTCAAGTGTTGGTGCTGTGCTGGGCTCAGAGCCAGTGAAGTTGGGGGTACACATGACCTAGTGAGACACTAGCCAGGGTGGCTAAGGTAGTGCTTGTACTTCCCCATCCCAGACAACATAGCTCACAGCTTCAGGACAGAATACTTTCCTCCACTTAAGGAGAGAAGAGGGAGGAGTAAAGAAAATTTTTTCTTAAAACTTGGATAGTAGCTCAGCCACAGCAGGACAGGGCACCGGCGAGAGTCCTGGGCCCCCCTTTCTAAGCCCTAGTTCCTGGATGACAGGATTTCTAGATACTCTCTGGGCCAGAAGGGAATCTGCTCCCTTGAAGGAAAAGATCCAGTTCTGGAAAGATTCATCACCTACTGACAAGAGAACCCTCGGGCCCCAAATAATCAGCAGTGATACCCAGGTAGTGCTCACTATGGGCCCTGGGTAAGACTCAGAGACATGCTGGCTTAAATGTGACCCAGCACAATCCCATACTATGCTGGCTGTGAGGAGAGGCGTCTTCTGCCTGAGAAAAGGAGAGCAAAGAGTAAAGGGGACTCTGTCACGCAGCTTAGGTACCAACTCAGCCACTATTTAAAAGCAAATAGGATTTTTTTTGCAAGTAGATAAAAGTGTTTTAAACCTTATGTTGAAGGATGAATAGTTGGAAATGGCTAAGAAAAGTTTTAAAAATTTAATTTAGAGCCAAATATTCAGTTTTAAAAATTATAAAATTAAAGATGCTAAAGAAGTAAAGTGTTACATTAGCCACTGATTTTTGCTTAAGGGCAGTGACTTAATTTGGAGAGGACACTGGGGATTTATCCAATACATTGTAACTGGACCATTGTTTGCTATCTGAAATATGAAGAAATCTTCTGATCTCTCAGTTTGCATAAACAAAGCAAAGCAAAATAAAACCAGTAGAAGATAAAAGAAAACATCAACATGTAACTTGATTGCAGTTAATGATAAAAATAAAACCAAAAAGAATTACATCTACATATATTCCAGAGTTCAAGAAATTCTCTCCCAAGTAAAAAGCAAAAATATATATAATATTAACCTTATATTAATTATATTAAAGATAAAATACTTTAATATAAAGTATACTGTAAAAATGGAAAGGTCTACCACATTTTTAGCAAAATAATTGCTTTACAAGACAGAATATGTTACTCTTATTACATATAAAGTTAATTAATTAATCCACACAAAAATTATAATAAGAATGAGTAAGAAAAAGCAATGACAAGAGAAGAAACACAAATAGCTAAAATATGTAACAATGTTTAAGTCAGTAATGATAAAACACAGTAAGTTGAAACAGCCATTGAATAGATATGTTAAACTGCCACTTTGAAAAATATGTACATTAAAAAGTATTTTCAAGAGTTGGTGAATGTACAGCAAAGAGAGTACTTGGACGCATAACTGGTAAATGTGTAGATTGGCAGGTTGTTCCTGGAAGACAATTTGGCAGTAGGACTATCAAAAGTCTTTTACCGTCTTTTGATGCAGCAATCAATCACAGGCTTATTTTGGTGAATGTTTATTGCATTTGCTCTATTCTCAATTCTTTACTGAGATTGTCTCACTTAATCCTCAAACTCTGTGAAGTAGGGACTCATAATTACCATCTAACAAATGTTGAACACAAAATTAGAAGAATTGAGGCAAGTCAGAACCGACATCCAAACTCGGAACTTCCCAATGCTAACACACAGGCAGAGTGAGAGCCTGTCCTCTTCTAGGCCCCGTTGTCGAGGGCGAGGCTGATGCATGGAAATGTCCATTGCTTCATGATTTATAGAGGAAAAGGAGAAAGAACGATTGGGAGTAGCTAGGGAACTAAAGCACATACAATGTGAGCAGAAGACTTAAGGTTACAGAACTGTTAAATTATATATTTTCAAGTAAAACAAGTAAAAACTAACTTTAGCTTCGAGAGAGAGAGAAAGAAGTAAACCAGGAAGGAAATCCACCAAAATATTCATCAGGTTGAGTTCTAGGTGGGGAGTTTGGGTAACTTTTGTTATTTTTTTGGTCCAAATTTTCTCAAATCAATATGTAATGCTTTTGAAATTGTATATAACATGCATAAGCATATATGTGAGCACACACACACACACACATCCACCCATCACCAGAATCAAATCTCGTTCCTAGTAGAGCCCCAATGCCGATGTTGTCTCTGTGCCCTGCAGAAATTAGAGGCCCACATTTACCAACACTCTTTCTCATCAAACCTCTGTCCAGGGTTATTCCTTCTTTATAGTCCTGCATGATTGCAAACCCTTCTTCACCTGTCTTTGGGCCAGCTAGCCAGACAACTGCCCATCTCTGTGCTTTTGGCAGCAGAAATGCACAAGAGATGGGAAATGGAGACTAAGATGAGGGCTGCATGTTGGTAAGTAACAGGGAATGGTGGGAACTGTGGTGGAGTTCTTCTAAAGGCACAGCTGTGAGTCACCTCTCCAATTAATGCTTCATGGAAATTTAAATGCAATTTTGCCAAAAGTACAAATTTTTAATGAGAATTCAGAAATCTGACCTTTTATGCAAAATATGTTTATGTACTCAACATCAAATTTCTCTTAGTTTTTTAAAAAACCTCACAGCCAATATTAGGAGTATCAAACAAACTCATCCATCAATGAGAAATTGCTATACTTCTTAAAAATGAAATCTAATTAGCACTGATATGCCACATTTTTTGTATGTGTATTCTTTCCTTCCCACTTTATCTTTTTATAATCTTAACATTTTATATAATACTCTGCTTCTAGTGTTAGCAATGGTCTCAATATAGAAATTTCAAAGCATATATTAACAAATAACAAATAAAAGAAAATTAAAAATATTTAATATAATTAATGTTTTGCTGTTGTTCTCACTTACTTTTTTTGCTTTTGTTTGTTTATTCCCTTACTTTTCCAGATTAACACACACATACAGACATACACACACACACACACACACACACACAGAGGCATTTTCATGACATCAACATAATAATTCAGCATACTTTTCCTATGATTCAGGAAGAAGAAAGCATAAAATATTCCACTTGAGATCTATTTGGAAACAAACTCAATGTATACACAGAATATAATATTATTCATATAACCTCATTATTCCTGTGGACTGCAGACTCTATTAACAGCTGTTCTATAAACAATAAAACCTATTCACCCATGAAATTCATTTATGTGAATGTGTTCATTATGGACACATTAAAATAAGGAAAACGTATGCTGGACTTTGAGTGATGTAACACTGAATATAGTAAGGAAATATTTCTTGTCAAAAGAACAACTATTAGTAGAAAATAAAGACCTATTTGAATGCAGAGCTGAGATAGGTGCTAAGCATATGAGCTGAACGTGATTTTCTTTGGGTCTATTCATTTTCAAGTGACGGAAGCAAATATGTGACTTCAGATTTGTTTCCTCCACACTATTTCTGTTCTATCGACTCCTATTAGACTGCTTCAGGGACAACTTAAAGTGTTTGGGGGTTCCAGAGACAGACTCAACCTTTCTCCATTGCCACGTACTGGGATAACACTTGGAAATGTCGATTGACTCCATGCTAAATACTGCAAACATGTTCCCTTCTTATTGTGATATACGGAAAGAAAAATAAGATTGTTGGCAATTCCTTTATTTCATATTCTATTTCCTTTATTTCTATTTCATTGTTGGCAATTCATTTCTAGCTAGAATCCAAGTTTGCTATGTTCCTCAGATGACCTAGCTTACAGAGCCCTCAGCTTTTAAAACCAAACTCTTATGACATTTCAGCAGCATACAAAATGCACAGGCGTAAGTCCTCAGATACTCCTTCAACCTCCACTAGGGATGGGAAGCTCAAAAGTTAGTCGATCTTCCTTCTTTAAAAAAAGAGTAGAATGGGGATAGAGTGCACTGTTGAAGACTCGGACCTCTGCAATACCAAACAAAGAAGCAACACATCCACAGCCCACATTCTCTTGAAGAATTAAGAAGAGAACGTGTGGCTGAAAAGCATGAGCTCAAAAACAGGAAAGAACTTCCAACATGTAGAAATTTTGCTGTGTCCCTTGCAATGTAAAACTAACTCATTTTTGGGACTTTATTTTAACCTAATATATTGTGACAGTCTCAAGGAAGAAGAAAAAAATATATATGTATTTTTGAACATGAACTTTGAAGTTTATAAAATACTGTAAGACTGTTCATAAAATGTTAATAAGCAGATAAAAAATATTTATAAAACAGACCCCTGAGTACTCACCACCCAGGAGTGAAATGGAACATTGCTCACATCCTAGATGACCCACTGTTGCTTTCCTCTTCTTCTACCCTCAGATCATGGCTATCCTAAATTGTATGCTGATCATTTCTGTTTTTCTCCTAATTTTATCAGTCATGTGAGTGTCTCTGAACAGCATAAATATATATTTCTATTATTTGACTTTCTCTGGATCTATTCATTTTCAAGTGATAGAAGCAAATATGACTACAGATTTGGTTTTCTCTAAACTATTTCTGTTCTGTCAACTCCTATTAATCTGTTTCAGGAATAACTTACAGCATTTGGGGGCCCCAGAGATAGACTCAACCTCTCTCCATGTAAAAAGCACAGGGATTGTACTTCTGATTGAATGAATTCGCAGTCCACATTCTCCTGAAGAATTAAGAATGGGTGAAAAGTACAGGGACTGTACTTTGTACATGCTACTTTACTGTAGCTTTATAGCAAGTCTTAAAGTCGAAGAGTATCATTCCTCCAACTTAGTTATTTTTCTTCAGTATCACCTTGGCTATTCCAGGCCTTTTACCTATTTAGATAAATTGGAGACTCAAGTTTGCATATATTCACAAAATAGCATGCTAGACTTTCTATTGGGATTTTTGCTAGGCTATAGATCAAGTAGAGAAGAATTAACATCTTACTAATACTGAGTCTTCCAATATATGAACATAAAATATCCCTTTCTGCATTTAGATCCTTGATCTCTTTTGTAAGAGTTATCTGCATATAAATCCCACACATTTTTCTTAGATTTATACTAAGTATGCCATTTCTCGGGGCTAGTGTAAATGGCATTGGATTTTAATTCTTCACTGCTAGCACACAGAAAAACAATGAGCTTTTATATACTAACCTTATATCCTGCAACTTTGATACAATCATTTGTCTTATGAGTTTGTTGGTTTGTCAATTCTTTGAAATTTCCTACATAGGCAATCATGTCATATGCAAACAAGAAGCGCTTTTTCCTTCCTTCTCAATCAGTGTGTATTTATTTTCTTTCTTTGTCTTATTGCACTAGCTAGGACTTCTAATGTAGGTCGAATTAAAAGTAGTGAAAGACAACATTCTTGTTTTTGTCTGAACTTTAGGGGAAAGCATGCAGTTTCTCACCATTAAGTATAACGCTAGCTGTAGGTTTTTATGGAATTTTATTTATTTATTTATTTTTATTTTTCTATTTTTTATTTTTTTGAAAGAAAGAGAGAGAAAAGAAGAAAGAAAGAAAGAGTGAAAGAAAGGAAAAAAAAGAATGAAAGAGAGAAAGAAAGAGGAAGAGAAAGAGGGAGAGAGAATGGGATTCTTGTTCTATTGCCCAGGCCAGAATGCAGTCTAAAAATGGGTATTAAAAACCTCTTTTATACCAATAATTGTGCTTAACAATGGAGACAGGAAGGAATAAGGGATGAAAATAACCA
>CAUYLG010077617.1:0-12857 GCA_963573385.1 Cacajao melanocephalus
CAGGAGAATCACTTCAAACTGGGAAGTGGAGGTTGCAGTGAGCCGAGATGGAGATCGCTTCATTGCACTCCAGTCTGGGTGTCACAGCGAGACTCTGTCTCAAAACAAACAAACAACAACAAAAAGAAAGATTATAATTTAAAACGATTATAGACATTTTTGAAGATAAGAAAAAATACATAATCTTGACATCTGGCAGTCCACACTGTGACTATGATGATGAATACAGTATCTTTTAAATGAAATATTTTTGATAGTAATCTTGGCCCCAGTGTATAGGTATTGAATATTGCAAACATGGAGATAGTAAGCCTGGCTTCCTCTTCGAAGTCCATTTATATCACATAACTGCCTTTGTTGAAATCCCAGCTCTACCACTTACATAAGCTGTGCAACCTTAGGCAAATAATTCAATCTCTCTGAGTCTTAGTTCTCTTTTTGTAAAATGAAAACAATAAAATCCCCAACTTTGCAGGGTTGTTGGAAGAATCAAATGAGTTAATATGTGAAAAGTCCTCAGAACAGTGCCCAGCAGAGAGTAAGAGCTCAGGAAATGTTGGTGATAATTATTATAGCCCAAAGTAGCAAACCCTTCTCTGATAATAATGCCAGTGATGAACCTTGCTTGCTGTCAAGGTGGATTTCTTTAGTATCTCTGCAAACAGTACTTATGCAGAGAAAAGACATTTGTTGTTATTTTGCTTTTTGAAATTAATATTTTAAATTATTTAAAAATCAATCTTAAATTTATTAAACCTATACGCATTCTAAAATTAGTTTCTGTTAACTGTTTTTCTTTTTCTTTTTCTTTTTTTAGACAGGATCTTGCTTTGTCGCCCTGGCTGGAATGCACTGGCGCTATCTCAGCTCACTGGAACTCTGCCTCCCAGGTTCAAGCAATTCTCATGTCTCAGCCTCTCAAGTAGCTGGGATTACAGGCATGCACCACTTCGCATGGTTAATTTTTGTATTTTTAGTAGGCACGTGGTTTTGCCATGTTGGCCAGGCTGGTCTCGAACTACTGACCTCAGGTGATCCACCTGCCTTGGCCTCCCAAAGTGCTGGGATTACAGGCATGAGCCACTGTGCCTGGCCACAGATTCAGTTTATAAATATGATAGATCTCAGTTTCTTAGAGATATTCCATGATTATGTAAGATGTGTAAAATTATCTTATTTTTATCTAAAAATATGTAATCTAAAATCAGGTGGTAAAATACATATTTTAATTTGGAATCAAGAGGTCTGTATCCTTTAATTTCCCAAATTACTTTAACAAGTGCAAGCACTTTAAATACAAAAAGACACAGTTTATTCCCAATTTAACACAAAAGGATTATGCTGTTGGCTTGAATTACTTTATCTGCTTTATATTTGATTCTAAACTTTCCTGAGATGATACTTTACTTCCAGGAATTGGTTTACTTTTTTTTTTTTTTTTTTTTTAAGATGGGGTCTTGCTCTGTCGCCCAGGCTGGAGTGCAATGGCACCATCTCGGTTCACTGCAACCTCCGCCTTCCAGGTTCAAGTGATTCTCCTGCCTCAGCTTCCCAGGTAGCTGGTATTACAGGCATGTGCCATGATGCCTGGCTAATTTTGGTATTTTTTGGTAGAGATAGGGATTCACCATGTTGGCCAGGCTGGTCTCCTGACCTCAAGTGATCTACTCCCTTCTGCCTCCCAAAGTGCTGGGATAACAGGTGTGAGCCTCTGCTGGTGCCCAATTTACTTTTTCAAGCTACTGCCTCAACAAGCTGGGTTTAACAGCCCTGGAAACTCAGATTGCTTATCAGTCAGTTTTCTAGCTGAGACGTGAAATCCTTGACTGCATATGTTCAGGAACTTTTCTGAGTCCCTACACCCCTTCTCCCTTTTAAAATTGTTGCTGTGGCAACAGAGACTTAGAGTCTATATCCTTCAAAAGGAGTCGTTTCAAAACCACCTTCTGGGTTCAAATTACATCATTACCCAACTGATTGTTGCTTTATCGTTTGCTTGGATTCTACTGATCTCTTTGCTTCCTGATAGAATTTGACACTTTCTCTAATATAGAACTTGAATTGTCTGCCTGTTGGGTCCACTATCTGAAATTATTCTAATGACAGATAACTTCATGATGGAAAATGTACGTCTCCTTAGTAGTTAGCCCTTTGCCGGGCGACTGGGTCCCCACCTCCTCTTGTCTGGTTCCTAAATCTCTGCTTATACAGAGCAATTTGGTTCTCTCTGGCCTCTTCAGTCATATTCACATTCACCATCTTGAGAAGTGCAGTAAGCCGCATAAACTCAGCAGAAGTACCTTAATGCAGTCCTGGTAGGTTGCGGTGGTGGCTTTTAGTGCCCAGGGTGGTTGTGATTTTTACTTAGTTACAGACTAGCTTCTTTGAGTTGCTTTTTAAATAGCCTTCATTTCTTTCCTTCTCCTCTTTTTCCTTGTCCAGCGCAACCCAAGACACCTGCGCGCCGGGCGGAGCCTGGGCTAGGGGTGGGGCCTGGGCTCTGGGAAGGGGGCGGGGCAGCCGTCCTCCAGGGCAAATGCGTCTCGGAGTAGTTTGTCCTACGTTGCGGCCCGTAGAGGCTTCGAGTCACCACCTCTTCTCCGGGAGTGGCGGAGACTCGATCATGTGACAGTCCGGAGGCCAGAACCGGGCAGGTTGCGAGAAGCGCAAGGGTTTGACAAAAACAAACGGTGACGGCGCCGCGGCAGGGTCTATGGCCGAGGCGGTGAGGCCCCAGCGCCGGGCCAAGGCCAAGGCCAGCCGGACTAAAACAAAGGTGAGGATCTCCCCACTCTCCCGAGACTCTGGCGTTGTGCTCTGTCTCCCTGCTTCTCTCCGGCCTCCCTAGCCAACTCTACTCCCGTTCCCTGAGCCATCTGCATGCTCTGCCTCCACCTGCCACCTATTTGATCCCACCACCCGTTGACACTGGCCCTACTCCATTCCTTCTTCACATCCCCCTGCCACACTCTGTCAGGAGCCCATTTTCCCTTCTCCCTCCTATGACTTCACTGGCCTCTTCTTTTTCTGCTTCCTTCTTGGCTTCCCTTATCTGGGTCTGGTTTCCTGCCGTGAAGTAATTTTTCTCTTTCCAACCCCATCGGTGACTCTCACTTTACTCCTTTACATCCTAGCAACATTTTCAGTCCCTGCCATGCATAAAGAGGGAAGGTTCCTCTCCTCCACCCGGAGAAGGTACCTTTGGCAAAACTTTATGGATAGTCACAGATGTAAAGTAGACTAGTGATGTGCCGTTTCTTATCACTTTGAAAGTTCAGGATGACAGTGGTGCTGCCTGTTTATTTCTTATTATCTTGATTGTTTATATGGGGCACGAATGGCTAGAGATCAACCCAGAGTGGATCTCACACAGTAGGGACGTATTTCAGTTTTCTGGGTTTCCTGTATTAGACTACATGTGGTATTAGAGTGATTTTAAGTTGATTTGTTTTTAAGTGCAGTCTGGATATTCATTTTGTTTATATCTGTTTTCTAAGACGAATAGATTAAATGCTGCTCCCAGATGGCCAGACCCAATAGTTTTGGCTTACCTGAAACAGAGTTTACATTTGGGAAATATGGAGGATGGTATTACAAGTACAGGAAACTTTTTTCCCAAGAAGTGGATGATGTTCCAAAGCAAGTGTAATTTAAACATACTATAATCCGATTTTCTCATGGGAACAAGGTTTTAGCAGGAGGCTAGTGTTCATAGGTACCATTTTTAATAGACTCTAATTGACTTACGTGGATTCCTTTCATTGTGATGCTTTTTTTTCTTTCCAACTTTTATTTTAGGTTTAGAGGGTGTATGTGCAGATTTGTTACATGGGCAAATTGCATGTCTTGGTGGTTTACTGTACAGATTATCACCCAGGTAATGGGCATAGTACCTGACAGGTGTTTTTTTTTTTTTTTTATCCTTACCTTTTTCCCATGTTCCACCCTCAGGTAGGTCCTGGTATCTATTATTCCCTTCTTTGTGTCCATGTGTATTTAATGTTTAGCTCTCACTTACAAGTGAGAACATGCGGTATTTTGTTTTCTGTTTCTGCATTAATTTGCTTAGGATGATGGCCTCTAACTGCATCCATGTTGCTGCAGAGGACACAATTTTGTTCTTTTTAATGGCTACATAGTATTCCATGGTGAATATTTACCACGTTTTCTTTATATGACTTTTTAAAAGGCAGTAGTGGAGTTGGACACATTGGTGTATCCAGGTCTGCAAGGAGTTATTCTGGTGAGAAAGTAATTTTGGTACTGAATTTCAGAAATATTTTCAAGAGAAATGCTTTTGCATTGTATTGGGTTTGTGAAGAACCATCCAGGCCGAGGAGGAAGAAAAAAGCCATTGGCCAGCTATAAGATCCCTGAACTTGCCTAATGATGAGGCTACAAAAAAAAAAATTCCTGAACCTAGAATGCAGTAGTGCATGACACGTAAATGTTAGTTCTCTGTCTATAGAGAGCAGAATCTTAAGTCTTTTTTTTTTTTTTTTTTTTTTGAGATTGAGTCTCACTCTGTTTCCCAGGCTGGAGTGCAATGGCACAGTCTTGGGTCACTTTAACCTCTGCATCCCAGGCTCAAGTGATTCTCCCGCCTCAGTCTCCCTAGTAGCTGGGACTACAGGCACCTGCCACCATGCCTGGCAAATTTTTGTATTTTTTTTTTGTAGAGACACGGTTTCACCATGTTGGCCAGGCTGGTCTTGAACTCCTGACCTCAAGTGATCCTCCTGCCTCAGCCTCCCAAAGTGCTGGGATTACAGGCATGAACCACCGCACTTGGCCAGAATCTTAAGTCTTTATTTTTTTTCTCCAAGATAATGAAGAAACTAAAGCCTCCAGAGGTTAAATATCGCACAATGTCATGCAGTTTATGAGAGAACTCAGGTTAAAGCCGGAAATCCTGACTCTCAATCCAGGAGCTTAATAGTTATTTCATATATCTATATGTCTTTGTCTTTCGACAGACAGAATGTTACAAATGCTTAAATAAGAGTCTATTAAGGGGATTCTCTTGAGTTATTTTGTTTAAAACATAATTTCTAAATTAAAAAAATTAAACATCTTAAGCTTTTAGATCCATCATGAAAAACCAATTGATTATATTTTTTATCTTAGGCAACTTTTCTATACAAACGTACATTATCTTTTTTGTTTGAGTTTATGAAGAGGCCTTTATTTCAGAGGCATTTGGTCAAACCCCAAATTTTTGACATCTACTTTTTCTTACCCACTAAATTTAATCATTCACAAAGTCTTGCCAATTGCATTTTCTAAATATTCTTTTGATTCTGTGCATTTCCTCTCCATCCTAACTACTACGACCTTTCTCCAAGGGGGGATTTCTTCTAAACAGGCCTCTTTACATTCATTCTTGCTGCCCATTCTCTGAACTGAGCTGGATATATATTTTTCAGAACAAAACTGATCATGTTACTCTCCTCAAAACCTTTCAAAGGTTTCCCATCACCCAGAGGCTAGAGTCCAAAGCATGGACTAAGGGCTTTGTATGATCTTGCCTCTGTCTTCCTCCTCAACCTCAGTTCTACCACCTCTTCTACCACACACTCTCTCTCTCTCTCTGTCTCTCTCTTTTTGAGACAGAGTCTTACTCTGTTGCCCAGGCTGGAGTGCAGGGTTGTGATCTCAGCTCACTGCAACCTCCACCTCCCGGTTCAACCGATTCTCCTGCCTCAGCCTCCCAAGCAGCTGGGATTACAGGCGCCCACCACCATGTGGGGCTAATTTTTGTATTTTTAGTAGAGACTGAGTTTTACCATATTGGCCAGGCTCTTCTCAAACTACTGGCCTCAGGTGATCCATCTGCCTCAGCCTCCCAAAGTTCTCTTTTGATTCTTTTTCTCTTTTGTTTTTGAGAATGGAGTTTCGCTCTTGTTGCCTAGGCTAGAGTGCAGTGGCGTGATCTCAACTCACTGCAAACTCTGCCGCTCAGGTTCAAATGATTCTCTTGCTTCAGCCTCCTAGGTAGCTGGGATTATAGGCACCTGCCACTGCGCCCAGCTAATTTTTTGTAGTTTTTAGTAGAGACAGGGTTTCACCATCTTGGCCAGGGTGATCTTGAACTCCTGACCTCGTAATCCACCTGCCTCAGCCTCTCAAAGTGCTGGGATTACAGGCGTGAGCCACCGCTCCTGGCTCTCTTTTGATTCTTAACCTTTATGTCCTTTCCTGTCTCAGGGCCTTTCCCTGTGTTGTTTCCTCTGATGCCCCTTTCTGTCCCTCTTCACCTAGCCAACTACTCATTTATGAGGTGTCAGCTAAACAGTACCTTGTCAGAGAAGCTTTTTCTCATCACCCTCATGTCACTACCCCCTCCAGTAGCACCCTGCTCCCCTTTCTGCCACTCATTTCATTTGAAGTTACTCTGTCAACATTTTTCTTTTTCCTTAGATTTTGAACTCACTGAGGGAGGGACCTGCCTTGTTCTCAGTACCCCTCACAGCTTTTTTATCACTTGATAATGTTCGTCGAATGACGAAATAAATGCCAGTAATGAAGAATATTTCCAAGCTTTGTCACTCAGAAGAATTTACTCTGGTAAATTTCCTCTGACTAGTATGAGAAAACTAATGGAAAAAGTCCATGACATTAGCAAGGTCCCCATCCTTGTCTATCTAGAAAGCTAATTCTTTTAGAATAAAACCATCTAGATAGAAAGTTAATTCTTTTAGAGTAAATTGATGCACTTCTTAGTGCTGTTATGGTTCAGTTATGGTTATAAAGTCCTACATTAACAAAACCTTTACTATCTGTAGTATAATTTGGCAACTATGTAGGGAACCACAAACTGGTTCAAAGGCTCAATTGAGGAAGTGGATAGTGTCATGTGCTGTTGGCTTTAGACAGTTTTAGTGGCTTCTGGATTTAACCCAGCAGCTGACCTGCATTCCTCAATGTTAATCATCTGGTAGCTAACCTCAGCTGCTAGGTTATGGTTGGGCATCTGGTGCTTATTGCCTGATGCCTAAGAGATAGTCCTAATGTCTTCATTCTTTTAGTATCATTCCCTGATATAAAATCCCCCAACTCTGAGGACCCTGACTTCATTGATCTTGATAAATTACACGTTAAGTACAGTAGATTCTTAGATTTGGACTTACTTTGCAGAAGAAGTGCATTTTATAGTGTTTTTTAACAGTTAATATTAAATTCTGAATTCCAACAACTTATTAATAGTGAGAATATCTGGTAATTTTTAAGGACAGGCAGATGTGTCCCAGAAGGTCACAGGAAAACCTTTTCAATCCCCATCCCCCCTTGTGCCGTGCCTAGGTGATTGATTTCTCCCTCTAGTCCCTTTCCACCGGGAGTGGTTTGGTGTGAAGTTGGGGGATGCTGTATAGTATTATTTAGCTTCTTTTGTGCCTCCTAAGAGCAAATTCATGTATTAAACAAACACTCATTGATCACCAATTGTGTTCTAAAAACTATTCTAGGTACTTGGGATAAAAAAGAGAAAAAACCCAAAGAAACTGGCCTTAGTGGAACTTAACGTTCTAGAGGGAGAAGACAAAAAACAAGCAAGCTAAACAAAAACCCATGAAGAATAAAATATATCATGATTTGTAAGTGCTATGGATAAAAGAAAAAGGACAGGTTAAAGATTTGGGGAAGGCAGGGCGCGGTGGCTCATGCCTATAATCCCAGCACTTTGGGAGGCCGAGGCGGACAGATCACCTGAGGTCGGGAGTTCAAGACCAGGCTGACCAACATGGAGAAACCCTGTCTCTACTAAAAATACAAAAATTAGCCCGGCGTGGTGGTGCATGCCTGTAATCCCAGCTATGCGGGTGGCTGAGGCAGGAGAATCAGTTGAACCCGGGAGGCAGAGATTGTGGTGAGCTGAGATTGCGCCATTGCACTCCAGCCTGGGCAACAAGAACAAAACTCCATCTAAAAAAAAGGGGGGGTGGCGGGTTGGGAGTACTGTTGAGAGGTTAGGATGGGTGGTCTGGATAGTTCTTATTGAAGGTGACATTTAAGTAAAGACATGAAATGGAAGAGGGAGTTCACTGTGTGGTTATTGAGGGAAAAGTGTTTCAGGCAGAGGGACTAGCCAGGAAAAGGCCATCAGGCAGTGGCATGCTAGACCTGTCCTAGGAACTGCAAGGGGGCAGTGTGGTTAGGGTGGAGTGAGTGAGGGAGAATAGTAGGGAATGAAGTCAGAGACGTAGCAGAGCCAGATCATGTCGGGCTTTGCATAAGCTTTTACCCAAGTGACATATGGAATCAGCACAGGGTTTTGAGCAGAGGAGTGACATGATTCCACTTGTGCTTTAAAGGATCACTGTGCCTGCTTTTTGGGGAATAGGCTGTAAGGGGGCAAGGGTAGAAGCAGAGACCATCGGAGGCTATTGCAGTCATCCAGGCAAGCGGTGATGGTGGCTTGAGCCAGGGTTGTCAGAAAGAAGGTGGTGAGGAGTGTTTGAAGTCTGAGAGCCAAGAGGGTTTGCTGAGGTTTGGATGTGAGATTTGAGAGAAAAAGCCAAGGAAGACCCTAAGAAGGGGAAAGCTGTAGGTGGAGCGGGTTTCAGGGGGAAAATCAGGAGTTTGGTTTTAGATATGTTAGTTTTGAAATAAACATGTAAAGATGTCGAGTAGGCCTGGACATGTGAATCCAAGCCTGCTCCACATCTCTACATGACTATTTCAAGTGATGAATAGAAACTTCCCATTTATTTTCCAAAACTTGAGAAAACTTTTATTTTTAAATGATTACTTTCTGATTCCTCATTGCTTAAAGTGTGTATGAGGGTACAGACACACACACACACACACACACACACACACACACACACTGTACAACCCAGAAATGCAATGCCCAGAATTCTAGCTCCTGGAAATAACTGTTGGTAATAGTTTGTTGTATTTTTCTTTAGGTTCCCCCCCCCCGTATACCCACACTCCAGGGCATATTTACTGTAGTACATAGTTAAATATATTTTTCTGTGTTTATCAACTCTTTTTGTATAATTTACTGGTTATTGTTTCTTCATTTGAATGATTTAAAAATTGGTGTTTTACCTGTATGTAACTTATATGGAGATCAAAAATAAAGAAATAGATTCTTCTTAATCTGCCTGGCCATTTTAATTGTAAGAAATTTCTTTTGTCAGTGTGAGGGTACCAGCCTGTAGTCCCAACTACTAGGGAGGCTAGGGAGGAGGACTGTTTGAGCTAAGGAGTTCAAGGCTGCAGCATACTATGATTGTGCCTGCAAATAGCCAGTGCACTCTAGCTTGGACAACATAGTGAGACTCTATCTCTAATTTTTTTTTTTTTTTAAGATGGAGTCTATCTCTGTTGCCAGACTGTAGAGCAGTGGTGCGATCTTGGCTCACTGCAGCCTCCGCCTCCTGGGTTCAAGCGATTCTCCTGCCTCAGCCTCCCGAGTAGCTGGGATTACAGGCACTCACCACCATGCCCAGCTAATTTTTGTATTTTTAGTAGAGATGGGGTTTCACCATATTGGCCAGGATTGTCTCGAACTCCTGACCTCGTGATCCGTCCGCCTCAGCCTCCCAAAGTGCTGGGATTACAAGCGTGAGCCATCACACCTGATCCTGTCTCTAATTTTCTTTGAAAAAGGAAATACCTTTTGCTTAAATTATGTTACTTGATACACATGGAATTGATACACATAGAGTCATCTGAATTTTATTTTGTGATCTGTAATGATTATTATATATACATTATGTCCTCCTTCTGTGTCTTTATTTATTTTTATAAAAACAGAGATGGAATCTCCCTGTGTTGCCCAGGCTGGTCTCAAACTCATGGGCTCAACAGATCTTCTCGCGGTGGCCTCCCAAAGGGCTGGGATTACAGGTGTGAGCCACTGCACCTGACCTTTATTTCTTTTTAGCTGAAGTAGGCAGAGTAATTGGAAGCTGGCTTCCTTTTTTATTTTATTTTATATTTATTTATTTTGAGACAGAGTTTTGCTCTTGTTGCCCATGCTGGAGTACAGTGGCACAATCTCAGCTCACTGCAACCTCTGCCTCCTGGGTTCAAGTGATTCTCCTGCCTCAGCCTCCCAAGTAGCTGGGATTACAGGTATGCACCACCACACCCAGCTTATTTTTTGTTTTTAGTAGAGATGGGGTTTCACCGTATTGGTCACGCTGGTCTTGAACTCTTCACCTTAGGTGATCCACCCACCTCGGCCTCCCAAAGTGCTGGATTTACAGGTGTGAGCCACCATACCCAGCCCTATTTATTTATTTTTTGAGGCGGAGTCTTACTCTGTTGCCCAGGCTGGAATGCAGTGGCCAGATCTCAGCTTACTGTAACCTCTGCCTCTCAGGTTCAAGCAATTCTCCTGCCTCAGCCTCCTGAGTATCTGGGATTACAGGTGCCAGCCACCATGCCTGGCTAATTTTGTAACTGCCCAAGGGGTTCACCTTGTCTGCTGCCTAGACAGAGCTGATTCATCAAGACAGGGGAATTGCAATAGAGAAAGAATAATTCATGCAGGGCCAGCTATGCGGGAGACTGGAGTTTTATTATTACACAAATCAGTCTCTCCAGCATTCAGGAAGCAGAGTTTTTAAGGATAACTTGGTAGCTGGGGGGAAGCCAGTGAGCCAAGAGTGCTGATTGGTTAGAGATGAAATCATAGGGAGTCGGAGCTGTCTCCTTGCACTGAGTCAGTTCCTGGGTGGGGGCCACAAGATCAGATGAGCCAGTTTATTGATCAGCTGGTGCCAGCTGATCCATCAAGTATAGGGTCTGCAAAATATCTCAAGCACTGATCTTAGGAGCAGTTTGGGGAGGGTCAGAATCTTATAGCCCCCAGTTGCATGACTCCTAAACCATAATTTCTAATCTTGTGGTTAATGTTAGTCCTACAAAGGCAATCTAGTCCCCAGGCAGGAAGCAGATCTGCTTTGGGAAAGGGCTGTTTTTGTCTTTGTTTAAACTATAAACTAAATTCCTCCAAAGTTAGTTCATCCTATGCCAAGGAATGAACAAGGACAGCTTGGAGGTTAGAAGCAAGATTGAGTCAGTTAAGTTAGATCTCTTTTACTCTTTCAGTCATAATTTTGCGAAGGCGGTTTCATTTTTTGTATTTTTACTAGAGGTGGGGTTTCACCATGTTGGCTAGGCTGATCTCGAACTCCTGACCTCAAATGATCTGCCTGCCTTGGCCTCCCAAAGTGCTGGGATTACAGGCATGAGCCACTGCGCCTGGCCTCTTTTTTTTTTTTAAATGAGATGGAATTTTGTGTATTAACTATAAGAATAGATTCAGACTTGAGCATGAAAGTTCATTTTCTTCTGAATTAATTGAATTTTTCCCACTGCTTTTTGACATGCATATGAAAATAAAATTTTGAATGTGCTAAAGCATGTGGTAAATATACATATTCTTTTGATGATTCAACAGTTTCTTTACCTTAAAATTCTAGTACTTAGGACAAAGTTTAGCATGCACTTGTTAATCACAGGTCATCACAACTGCCTCAAGAAACACTTAATAACACAGAGGCAGATCAGATCCAGACAGGCATAAGGTACAGCCCAATATACTTGTGGTCTATTTGGGAGACAGAACATAAAGTTAGATAACAATGAGGTAGCAGTTGACCAGGGCCTTATGACAAGTACCTGTTGCAGAGCTCACAGGAAAGCCCACGTGAAAAGGTTTGTATTGGGACAGGATCACAACTGAGTCATCAAGGGCACCGAATGTCAGAGTTAAGAGTCATTAAATGAAGAGCTGGGACTGCTTTTGTGGTGTTCAGAGCAGTGATTTAGGGAGACCAGTCTTACAGTGATGTTTGGATTGAATTGGTGGTAGAGCAGAGGCCAGAGGCTTGGAGACATGCAGGACCTGTCCCTATTCTGTGCTTTGGAGAAATGACATGAGCCACAGGGAGGCTTCACCACTGCTCTTGGTGTTCCCTGACCATCCACAGGTGCTCCCTCATTCCATATGCATCCCAGAGCTCCTGTTCCTATTTCGGATTTGTAAGGGAGCAGGAACAGGCCTGTGCCACCTGCTCAGACAGTTGTGCTTCCCCCAACTGTCCACTCCTTCCTCCCGCTTCCCTCCCTTAGTGTGGCTAGTCCATTCTTGAATTAAAGCATTAGCTTCTCCTTTTCCCGTACCTCCTTCCCTGAGGCAACTCCAGATTAATTCTCTTATTAGATCTAACTTCCTTTATTGGATCTAATTCTAATTAATTCCCTTATTGGACCTAACTTCCCTATTGTTAGATATAGTGAACTCCAAGTTTCTCTTCAGAGCATTGGTATGTCAGTATGTTCAGCTCTCTTATTCTTTAATTCTCCATTTTAAAGTTTAACTTCAATAAACAACCTTTTCTACCAGTTCTAATTAGTAGTTCACATCTGTTCCCTCTGTCCCCTGCTCTGTCCTGACTCAATCCGGTCACCTGCCCTGGTCACCTGCTTTGATCTGAGTCACCGCTGGTCACTTGCTCTGACCTGTCCTGTAACTGTCCTTCCTGCCAAACTACCTACCCCGCCACTCTAGCTTGTACCCCGCTCTCTTTAAAATAGCCAAACAGAATTAGGTTAGACTGTGCACTGTAACCCTAGCCAATAGGGGAATGCCACAGAGGTAGGGGCTACCTGCATCAGGAATAAGAACTCCTTCCCCTCCATTGTTCAGGTGTGCGCTTGCCATTGTTCCATCTGTGAGCTGCACCCTTCTATAGAAGTAAATTACCTCACTGAGGAAATTTATATTTGAGTGCTGCTACTTTTATGGCACTGAAAATTTACATATAACACTAACAAACTCAGGGGTAGGAAGTTTTCTTTGGTAACACTTTTGAAACCCTGAGAAGTGAGTTCCA
>CAUYLG010077618.1:0-11339 GCA_963573385.1 Cacajao melanocephalus
TCCCATTCCATCCCATCCCATCCCAACCCATCCTATCCCAGCCCACCCCTTTCCATTCTATCCCTACGGTCCTGAGTTCCTGGTCTGGGCATTGGGATACAAAAATGAATTGAGAAATCTATCTGGCTGCAAGTAACAGAATCCAGCTCAACCCAGTGCAAGCAAAAAGGCAAATTTCTACTGGCTCATGTGAAGAAAAAGGTAGCGGGGCTTCAGATTCAGCTGGATCCTGGTGCTCATATGACATCAACAGGCTCAGTATCTCTCTCGACTTTCGATTGTCATTTCTGCCTCCTTTTCCCCCGCCCCCCTTTCCCACTCTTTCTCAGAGGTCTGTATCCTTTGTTGGTTTCACTCTCTGGCAGTCTTCTTCAGGTAGTGGCCCCAGTGGCTCCAGGTTTATATCCACCTAGTTTGGGACCAGTAAAAGTCCCCAGAGGGCTCTAATTAGCTGGGCTTGGGTCCATTGCTATCCCTAAGCCTGCCACTGAGGCATGAGGAATGTGGTGCTCTGATAGGCTAGGCTTGGGTCAGCTGCTCACCTCTGGAGCTGGGGATGGGGTCAGCCTCAACAGATATTCATAGACTGAGCTGCTGGTTCCCCAAAGGAGAATCAAGGTGCTGTTACCAGACAAGGGGTGGGGGCTGCTGGCAGGCAAAACCACAGAAGAGCATCCTCTCTCTTTCTCAAAAAAGCTTCTTCATACCTCTGTGCCTTTTACAGGCAGTTCCCTTCTGAAGCGGCCATTGTCTGGTCCTCCTGGAAAATTCCTTCTTTCTCTTCCTTCAGGGTTGCTGGAGTTCCCTCCATCTGCAATGTTTTATCCCATGAGCCAGCACGTCTGCCATGTCTGTGCATGCTGTGTGCACGTGTGCATGCGTGCACACACACAGACACACACACGCTATCCTTGTGGTTTGAGAGTGCTGTGTAGTTGTTACCCAGTACCAAAGTAAAATCCTGACTCAGCAAGTGTTGCATCCTAAGGTGCATTTAGATTTCATTGCCCATCCATTATCCATCCATCTTTCATTCATCCATTATATGTCCATCACCCATGAATCCATCATTCTTCCATCTGTCCATGACCACTCATCCATTCATCCATCCACAGTCCATCCATCCATCTTTCTATCATCCACCCACCCATCCATCCACCCATGCATCCATTCATCCATCCATCCCTCCATGCACCTGTATATCTACACACCCAGCCATCCATTTACCCATCATCCATAATCCATCCATCTAACAAATATTTGCTGATGCCTCTGCTATGCCAGATGGATTAGAAGATCCCTGCCCTGGAGAGCAAAACATAGTGAGAGAGACAGACACAAAAACAAAGGTAATTCAGAATGATACAAGCGATCCTATCTCAGTCTGGTGGCAGCAGTTTACTCCATGCTGCTGATTCCACTTATAAATAATGCGCTTATACTCACATAATGAAAATGGCAACAGTTCACATTTGTTCAGTTCTTTACTCAGCACTTTCTCATTTGTTTTTTAGGACCCTTCTTTGGGGGTAGATGTTATTATCTCTGTTTCTCAGATGAGGAAACTGAGGCCCAGAGAAGGCAGGGAACAGCTCAAGGACCCTTACCTTGACCACAGCGGAGAAGGTACTCAATATGGGTCTCAGACACAGCTCCTGATCCGTGTCAGGCAAGGTACATTCCATAGGTCGAGGATCTGTTCATCAGCTGATGTGGGTCCCCTGGTGCTCTGCCATCCATCACCCTCCAAAATGAACCTGGGCTGGGAGAGGCTGACTGGCTACTGGTCACCGCTACAGCTCCCTGAAGCCCAGGCCTCCCTTTGTCTAGCCACTGCCTTTGTGGCTGCAGGGGACCACAGCACTGTGGAGAGAGACAGTTCCTGCCTAAGCCTGGGTGCGTAGCATAGAACTTGAGGAAAGGGCATATTAGGTCCCCTCTAGATAGTATGATCTGTCCTGAGGCTGAGGCTGCCTCTCTCTTTGTTCAAAAGAGAGATTAGCAAGCACTACAGAGGCATTAACAACAGATCAGCACCAAGCTGAGACGTTCTCCTTGGTATTAATGGAAGGACAGGAGGAACATTAAAAAGGGAATAATTTCCTTTCTCTGATAGTTAAAAGCCAGGACTCTGAAGCAAAACTGTCCAGGATTTAAACTCTTGGCCATGCCATAAGTGCTAAGTCTTATTAGTATTACTTGTATTGTTACTGTGGACAGAGTTAAAAAGTCACAAGCAGAATGAGGCAGTGGTAAAGAGTTTACTCTCGGGAATCAAAGGCCTAGGTTCTGATCCCAGCTTTGTCACCTCTTACTTTTGTCAATTTGCAAGTGACTTGACCTCTGCAAGGCTTGGTTTATTTATCTTGAAGACTGGGATGAAAATAATAAAAATAGTCAACACTAGTGATTATCGTCTACATACCTGGCACTGGTCTAGGTGCTTCTCATGTAATAACTCCCTTGGCCTTCACAGCCCATCGACTGCATTGGATAGATAAGGAAACTGAGGCAGGTTGAAGTTCAGTAGCTTGTGCAAAGCCCCACAGCCAATCACAGATGAAGGTGGGATTTGAGCACAGGGCAATCTGACTCCTGGGCTTGTGATAGGATTAGGAAGGACTCACAAAATGACACATGTACATAACCAGCCAAATGCCTGGCACATAGTTTGGTAAAATAGAGGTGATGCTGCTGCTGAAGCCTTAGGTCTCAGCTCTGTTGCTGAGGCTGGAGTGCAGGGGCACAATCACGGCTCATTGCAGCCTTGACCTACAGACTCAAGCAATCTTCCCACCTTGCCCCCCCCCAAGTAGTTGGGACTATGCCTGGCTAATTTTTGTTACTTTTGTAGAGACAGGGTCTCAGTATGATGCTCAGGCTGGTCTTGAACTTCTGGGCTCAAGTGTTCCTCCCACCATGTCCTCCCAAAATGCTGGGATTTGGACTTGAGCCATGGTGCCTGGCCAAGACTTCTACTTCTAATGATGGAAACCCTGCTAGTTTAAGCAAGGCTAAGAAAATCATCTACTCCTGTGAACTACAAAGTCTAGGTGGTGTCAGGTTCACCTGAACACAGGTGCCCCAAAATATCACCAAACGCTTTTTGATTCCTTAGACTCTATTCTATTTAAAATTGAAAATTCAGTTCCTCATTTGTACCAGTCACATTTCACATGTGACTAGTGGCCACCGCATTGGATGGTGCAGAACATTTCTATCAGAGTGTATCATGCTGCTCGCTATGGAAATTCACCAGGCCCCTCATAAGCCCTGCACTGAAACCCCACCTACCTTGCAGCACTAGAGGGAAGAGAGCTGCTTTCCCATACCTCTGGAGAAAAGGCTCAGGGGAGGCTCTCATTGGCCTGCTTTATATCATGTGTCTATTTCCGAACCAATCACCATGGCCTGCGGGGTGTGAATGGAGTACTCTGATTGGCTGGCTTAGATCATGTGACTGCCTCATTGGTGGGATGGTTAGGACCTCCCAGAGCACATGGCATGTTTCCAGAATAGGGGAGAAAAGAGGATGAAGAGTGAAAGATAACAGATTGTGATAGATTGTATTATTTGTTTATAATTATTAATTCCCCTCTCCACCATTGCTGTGTGTCCCTGAAGGGGCATGTACTGTCCCACTCCTGATGACTTACCATTATTATTATTTTTGAGACAGAGTCTCATTCTGTTGCCCAGGATGGAGTGCAGTGGTGCAATCTTGACTTACTGCAACCTCCACCTCCTGGGTTCAAGTGATTCTCCTGCCTCAGCCTCTGAGTAGCTGGGATTGCAGGCAGGCACCACCACACCTGGCTAATTTTTGTATTTTTAGTAGAGACGGGGTTTCACCATGTTGGCTAGGCTAGTCTCGAACTTCTGGCCTCAAGTGATCTGCCTGCCTCGGCCTCCCAAAGTGCTGGGATTACAGGTGTGAGCCACCGTGCTTGGCCCCACTCTTTATGTCTTTGAATTTGGTCCTGTACCGTGCTTTGATTTTTGACTGTGAGCAGGTGGGACACACATGGTATCTGAGCACAGTGAGGCTTTGCCCTATCATGGTGATGGGATGCCTCAGACAGTGGCTGTTCCTTCTGCCTGGTCCCAGAATGGGAAGGGATGGGCCCAGTGTAACTTAGATCAGCCAAGCCCAGCAGAGCCCAGACGAGCTGCGTCCAGCCTGCTGCTCTCATGTGATAAGAATGAGAAGTAAATGCTTGGTATTGAGAGCCACTGAGAGGTTAGCACTCTGTTGTGGCAGCAGAAGCCAACTCACGCACACCCTGATCTTCTTCCCTGAGTCCCGTCCTGCTTCCTGCTCTAGTCCACCTTGGGCTTCAGTTGAGGTCCCTTGCTAGTGTGTGGCAGATCCGCAGCAGAATCAGACTCCAGTGAAGAGCGAACTCAGGCTGGAGTAGAAGAGCTCGTGAATTTCTCAAGGGGCTCCTCTCCTGATTCCTCTAAAGCTTGCTGCTGTTCATTCAGTCATGCACAGTGACTGAGCTCCTGTGATATGCCGGGTGCTGAAACTGAGGTCTTGCAAGACCCAGCCCCTGCCCTCAAGGTGCCCCCAGCCTGTGGGGAGAGACATGGGTGAGCAGGTAAAGAAGGCAAAGCAGGCCCAGGGATCTGGCAAACCCAGGCCCAGGACTAGCTGGGAGTTTGGCTTCCTGAATATTGGCCTTGGACCCAGAGCCACGTGTTGATCTGATGAGTTTCTTTAAAAATGACCCTGGGCTAGAAGTGCAATTCCAGCCATGCAGGTCATCTGGCAAGGCCAAAGGATTCTGGAGATTCTCCTGGTAGCAAGGAGCTGTCTTCCCCAAGCTCATTATCCTCCACCCAGTGCCTGCTGTGGCATTTCTCTGCCTGGACTCCGGGTCACATTTCACTTCTGTTCCAGTCCCTAGAGCCATCAGGATGACAGGAGCATCAGGCCCAACTGTCAGCCCTCTTCTGTCCCAACACACTATTCTGACTTGAGACCTTGCTAGTCCCAATTATAAAAGAACAGGGAGGGGATGGGGTCCCCGCTCCTTCATAGGGTCCCAGGCAAAGGCCCGTCTCTCTCTCTTTCTTGCTCATTTATTCGTGAATTTATCTGACATATATTGAAAGCCAATTATGTCTTGCTGCTGGGGCGGGCAGGGGTGACAGAGATGATTAAGATACAGTCAGCCCTTCTAGCCTGGGCCGGGCAGTGTGGGGGCCTGCGGAGCTAGGGAGGGTTGAGCGGGGCTTGGGAGGATGGTGAAATTGATCCAGCAGTGAGCATCTTAGGCAGAAAGAATAGCACAAAGAAAGGCCTGAAGGCTGAAAGTAGGGTTTGAGCACAGCCTTTTGGAGGTGGGATGCCTGTCCCCCTTATGTTTGCTCCTCCTTAGACAAGATGGCAGGGCCCCAGTCCAGCATTGCTGTCTGGAGACTTAAGGCTCCCCAAAACTCCTGGCCCTAGCTGCTGGCCAGGCTGGGTGGCTCCCTCATCTCCCTTTCCTACACCCACTCTCCTGGTGACATGGCTTGCTATGCACATCTCCTGGGCAGGTGCAGGACACCGCAACCCTTGGTTCATCTGCTCTTCCCAGAGCCTCAGCCTTTCTGGTGCAGGCTACTACTGAGCCACGAGGCATCCCTCCCAGTCCAGCAAGGCTGGCTTTCAGAACCGTGGAGTGGGGCTTTCTCTTGGTTCTGCATAGGAGCTCTTACCACAGCAGCGGTCGGCATGGCCTGAGCCCCCAGGTGGGAAATAAATCAGATGGCTGTGATCATAACACTCCCATTTCTTGAGCACCTATTATGTGCTGGGCACTTCCAAGGCTACTGCAGCACACAGGGAACTTTGGTAAATGTAAGCACGCCTCCCGCTCTGGGCATGGAGGATGGGCTCGATGCAGCCCTGCTCAGCCTCAGCTAAGCGCCCTCATTCACGTACAACCTGAGGAGTTGTCATTGGCAGCCCTGGGCCTTTCTGGTCAATATCTCATTTAATCCTCACAACAGCATTCTGAGGTAGGCAGGCATGTTCTGTTTTTGCTTCTACTTTACGGTCAAGAAAACAGAATCTCTGAGCGCTTCAGATACTTGTTTAAGGTCACTCGGCCAGCAAGTGTGGGAGCACTTCATCCCAGATATCTCTGAGGGTAACTTCTGCCCTTGCTGCTGTATTTCACCCCCTCCTGCCCTCAGCAGCGAAGGCCACCTTTCTGATGGGCTCTTTAGCTAATTTCCCAGCAATTCTCCCCCGCTGTTCTGGGGCCTGTTATCTTTCATTATTGCATTTTGTAGCTTCCTAGATTGTTTTATATTTCGCTCCCAGTGGCTCGTTGCTTGGGAGCAGCTGAGAACCCGGCAGTGGCCCTGCTCTAAATGCATCATGTCGGATGCAAGTTTATCTAATTTATGATCGGAGTTGGCGGCAGCACCTTGTCGATTCCATTTTGAGCTAATTTCCTCCGTGATGATTTCCACGGAGGAGTGGGCTCCTTGCCTCCCAGGATCTCTGCCAGCCCCAGAGCTGGGCTCCATGCGTCTCACCTGGTTGTGAACCCTGGGGACATCAAATTGCTCTCAGCCCCATGGAAGGGGTTATTTATGGCATATCTCAGGAGCATGTGGTGGTAAAGGAGCAAAACCTCATATCTTGGCAAGATCTTAGGTTTGGAGGCAAAAGTTTGGAATTCAAGTCCTCTTGCTGTCCCTCCTTCCCTCCCTCCCTCCCTCCCTCCCTTCCTTCTTCTTTCCTTCCTTCCTCCCTCCCTCCCTCCCTTCCTTCCTCCCTTTCTCCGTTCTTCCCTTTCTCCCTTCCTCCCTTCCTTCCTTTCTTTTTACAGGGTCTCATTCTGTCACTCAGGCTGGAGTGTGGTGGTGCAATCACAGCTCACTGTACCCTCCAACTCCTGGGCTCAAACGATCCTCTCACCACAGCCTCCTGAGTAGCTGGGACTACAGGCATGCACCCCCATACCTGGTTAATATTAAAAAAATTTTTTTTGTAGAGATGGGGTCTCGCCATGTTGCCCAGGCTAGTCTCAAAATCCTTGGCTCAAGCAATCCTCCCACCTTGGCCTCCCAAAGTGCTGGGATTACAGGTGTGAACCACCATGCCACTTTCTTGCTATGTGGTCTTAGGCAAATTGCTTAAGCTTGCTGAGCCTGTTTCTTCACCTGTGAAATGGGCAATAATGATGCATTATTTTTCTTCCCCAAGATGGCCAAGAAAGGGGAATACTTTGATGATAGACAAGTTGGTAAGGATGTAAGGATGTGGGAATCTTCACACAATGCTGGTGGGACAGGAACTGGCACGATCGCAATGGACAACAATTTGGCAATGTGTATTAGAACCATAAATGTTCATACCCCTTGCCCCAGCAATTTCAACTGGGGATGTATGTGCACGAGATGAACACACGTGCACACGGATGCTCATTGCAATCTCGTTCAAACTGAAGAAAAAAGAGAACAAACAAAACGTTCACTGAGAGGGAGGGTGGCTAAATGAATTGTGGGATATTCATTCTATAGAATGTGCTGCAGTCATTAAAAAGGATGAAATGATAAAATCTATGGTGACAAATGGATTAAACTTATTGGCAAGTGAGAAAAAACAGTGCTTAGAAAGATGAGAGAAAGAGAGAATGATAACTATAAACAAAAACAGGACAATATCTTATATTTTCTTAAACAAAAACCTTTTAAAGTTATGAATTATGTAGACTGGCTGCCTGTGGCAGCTCATACGTATAATCCCAGCGTTTTGGGAGGCTGAAGTGGGAGGATTGCTTGATGTCAGGAGGTTGAGATAAGCCTATGCAGCATAGTGAGACCTCATCTCTATAAAAAAATAAACAAAAAAATTAACTGGTTGTTGGCTGGGTGCGGTGGCTCATGCCTGTAATCCCAGCAGTTTGGGGGCCAAATGGGGCAGATCACTTGAGGTCATGAGTCCGAGACCAGCCTAGTCAACAGGGCGAAAACCCATCTCTACTAAAAATACAAAAATTAGCTGGGCATGGTGGTGCTCGCCTGTAATCCCAGCTACCTGGAGGCTGAGTCATGAGAATTGCTTGAACCCAGGAGGCGGAGATTGCAGTGAGCCGAGATCGTACCACTGCAGCCCAGCCTGGGTGACAGAGTGAGACTATTTCAAAAAAAAAAAATTAGCTGGTCATGGTGACATGTACCTGTAGTCCTGGCTACTTGAGAGGATCACTTGAGCCTAGGACGTTGAGGCTGCAGTGAGTTGTGATCACGCCACTGCACTCCAGCCTGGGTGACAGAGTGAGACTCTGTCTCCTAAAAAACAAAAACATGTATGCAGAAAAGTGCATTTAAAAAGATGATTTATGAGTTGATGATTTATCCCTTGAACCTCATGTAATCACCTCTAAGGTCAAAAATAGAACATTGCCACTACCCCAGCAACTCCTCTCATAGTCCTACCAGTCCCCCTACTCCCACCTCTACCCCGAGTCGTAGCCACTATCCTGCCTTTATTGTGATGGTCAATTCCTTGACTTGCTTTATACTTTTGCCACCAAAGCCTAAAACCCTAAACACATTATATAGCATAATTTTGCCTGTTTGGTTTTGTATTCGCATTAATGGAATCACAATGCATTCTGTTGCTGTGACTTCCAGGGCTAGGTCACAAAAGGCGTTGCAACTTCTGGCTGAGTCTTTTGGATTGCTGGCTTTAAGGAAGTCAGCTGCCATGCTGTGAGGATGCTCAAGCAGCCCCATGTTGAGGCTCATGGGGAGAGGTCCCAACCCCAACTGGGCTATATCTTGGTGTCTTGCTTGATGTTGCTTTGTGAGACTTATGCCTGCCATTGCTGTTGTATAGTGTTTTTGGGGACATAAATGTGAATGTAAATGACTAGGAAAAAAAGGTCTAGAAAGGTATCCACTGAAGTGATGAGATCAGTTTGGGAGAGGAGCCTGAGGTAGGGATGGAAGAGTTCTAAGGAGATTTAGGGGTCTTATCTATTATCTGAATTTTTCTGAAGGAGAAATGTATTGATGCATTATTTGGCTGATTAAATCTTAAGAGAAAGAATAAAATGGAGAAACTAAGACCTATCTGCTGGAGTTGTTGAGAGGACAGAATGCATTAATGTAGGTAAAACCTGGAGCCCAGAGTAGGCACTGTTAGAGGGAGATGAATACATGTGAACACAAACCAAATGTCTTTTGGAAGTAGCTACAGGAGCACTATAGTGGAATGGTCAGCTGCTCTGGATTGGACAGTCTGTGTTCAAATCTGGGCTCCACTGCTTACCAGTGGTGTGACCTTAGTTAGGCAAATGATTTAACTTCTGTCTCCCTCCCTGAGTTTTACCATCCGGATTAGTTACAACTTGCCACTTGAGAAGTCTGAATGTGTGTCCCCACTCAAATCTCCTATTGAAATGTAATCCCAGCATTGGAGGTGGGGCCTGGTGGGTGGTGACTGGATCATGGGGGTGGATTTCTCATGAATGGTTTAGCTCCATCCCCCTTGGTACCGTCTTCAAGATACTGAGTGAGTTCTGGTGAGATCTGATTGTTTAAAAGTGTATGTGTCACCCTTCTCCTCCCTCTTGCTCTTCCTCTGATCATGTGACATAATTGCATCCCATTTTCCTTTCACCATGATTGTAAGTTTCCTGAGGCCTCCCCAGAAGCCAAGCAGATGCCTCCATCATGCTTCCTGCACAGCCTGCAGAACCATGAACCAATTAAACTTGTTTCCTTTATAAATTACCTAGTCTCAGGTATCTCTTTATAGCAATGTGAGAATGGACTAATACACCATCTAACAAATCATCTGCTAACTTGGCGGCTTAAAACAGCAGTGATTGCAGATTATCTTTCACTGTTTCTGTAGGTCAGGAATTTGGGAGTAGTTTGGTGGGAAGTTCTGAGTTGGGGTCTCTCAGGAGGCTACAGCAGGTGTGAGTTGAAGCTGTAGTCCTCTGAGACTTTGGTGCTGGAGAATCCTCCCAGGGGTCTCACTCACATGGCTGCCTGGCTAGTTAGCTCCTTTCCCCATGAGCCTCACATGGGTCTGCTTGAGCGTCCTCACAACATGGCGGCTGGCTTCCCCCAGAGCCAGCAATCCAAAAGTCCTAGCAAGAAGTTGCAGTGCCTTTTGTGACCTAGCCTTGGAAGTTACACAATGATACTTTTGCAGTTCTGTTGGTCACACAATTCATCCCCGATTCAATGTGACAGAGGTGCAAAAGGGCTGGCAGACCAGAAGATGAGGCTCACCGGGGGTCATATTGGCTGGCTGCAACATCCCCTCTGAAATAGGGACAAGAGTACCCACTTCATAGGGTTTTTTGTGAGGATTAAGTAAATCAATCCATGTAAAGGTACTTAGAACAATGGTTGGCACGTGGCAAACTTCAGACGAGCACTAGTTATCATTATTTCAGAAATGCTGCCAGTCACATCCCCTTCATCCATTCTTCTGGGTATTACTTTACCGCCTAATTTTGCAAATGTAGATTGGTTCTCAGGTTCCCTGGAACGACACCCCTTATAACAATGATCATGAATAGCAGCGCTTTGGAGTAAGCGCCAGAACTGTTTGAGCCACCGCACAAAGACGGCACCCTGCATAGCCATTTTGCATGTCTGCTTCACTGGGTGGACTGAGTCGCCGATGCCTAGCAAGACAGTAGGGCCGATTTTGATCTCTTTGGGAACAGGCATTGAGTCTTTGACTTCAATTGCTCGCCACATCAATGCCTCTGTGCGAACGAAGGCATTGATGTGAGAGTAGACTTGTTACTTTCAACCACAGAAAGGAAACTTGACCATCTTCAGTGCTTTAGTCCAAGGATCCGAAACTCAAGTGCCTACAAGGCCAGACAGGTGACCCAAATTTGGGAAGTGGCCAAGGGTATGGGGACCCAGGTGAGCATATTGATAGAGCAGCAGTTGACCCTTGGCCTTGGTGATGGAGAAACAATAGGGAGTGGTAGAGACTGTGACAAACAGGAGCGCACGTGCCCTGTCCCTGGGACCACTGTCTTCTAAGTGCCAGTGAGTCATTGTCTGCAAGACTGCGGTCCAGCATGGCCTAAATTTCTACTCCCTTCTCTGCTTTGCTGCTGTGGTCCACCATTACAGTGACCCTTTGGACGTCTGATGCTGGAGCTGTCCTATAATTTGTAACCAGATGTTATCAGAAAGGGGTCCCAATTCAGACCCCAAGAGAGGGTTCTTGGATCTCGTGCAAGAAAGAATTTGAGGTGAAGCCATAGAAAGTGAAAGCAAGTTTATTAAGAAAGTAAAGGAATAAAAGCATGGCTACTCCATAGGAATCAAAGAATGAGTACTCCAGTGGG
>CAUYLG010077619.1:0-14858 GCA_963573385.1 Cacajao melanocephalus
CTGTTGTCTCCTCACACCATGAAATATAATAGCAGTCAAATCAGGCCCCCCTTGATTCAGTTTTAGTCCATGCCTTTCCATGTATTTAAATTACAAGTGTTGGCCAGGTGTGATGGCTCATGCCTGTAATCTCAGCACTTCGGCAGGCTGAGTCAAGTGGATTATTTGAGGTCAGAGTTTGAGACCAGCCTTGCCAACATGGTGTAACACCATCTCTATGCAAAATACAAAAAGATTTAGCTGGGCATGATGGTACATGCCTGTAATCCCAGCTACTTCAGAGGCTGAGGCAGGAGAATCGCTTGAACCCAGAAGGCAGAGACTGCAGTAAGCCGAGACCACACCACTGCACTACAGCCTGGGTGACAGATCAAGGCTCCATCTCAAAAATAAATGAACAAATCAACAAATAAATATAAAAATTTAAAAAAAACTCACCAAATTATGAAAATAATTATACCAAATCAAACAATTTCACTTATTTGCTCCATTTGTGACATCTTCATGATGTAGAAGCATGTAATATATTCCATTCCTAGAAATTAATCTTAGGATTATACCTTATATATAGGCAAAGATATTACTACAAAGATGTTCACTGCCTTTTTTCATGGGTGTTGGGGAGGTAATATTAAAAAATTGGAAATAAAAAAAATTGGAAACAAATTAAATATCTAAATAGGAACTAAGCCAAATGTCTTCCCTTAATTCTATACAATTCTATGCTCTCATTAAAAATTATGCTGTAGTCAGGCATGGTGGCTCACGCCTGTAATCCCAGCACTTTGAGAGGCTGAGGTGGGCAGATCACAAGGTCAAGAGATCGAGACCATCCTGACCAACATGGTGAAACCCCGTCTCTACTAAAAAATACAAAAATTAGCTGGGGGTGGCGGCACGCGCCTGTAGTCCCAGCTACTCGGGAGGCTGAGGCAGGAGAATTGGTTGAACCCAGAGGCAGAGACTTCAGTGAGCTGAGACTGCGCCACTGTACTCCAGCCCAGTGCCTGGCGAGAGTGAGACTCTGTCTCAAAAAAAAAAAAAAAAAAAAATTATGCTGTAGAAGAAATACTTAATGTCATGAGAACATGTCCACAGTATACAATGAAGTGAAAAAAAGCATGTCATTAGATCATGTCCCATTTTTGTATTAGGAAATGTACATATACACACAAAAGATGACGGGGACGAATACTGAAATGTCAGCAAATGGTTATCTCTGGGACTACTAATGATTTTAACTGTTTTGTTTTTGTTGCTATCTGTTGGCTCTAGTATTTTTTATAATAAATGTGTTTTTAATTTAAAACCCTAAATAGAAGTTAGCTGTGTAAAAGTATAAGAGGTGCCTATACAGGCATCCTTTTCACTTAACACACATCCTATATCCACTTCCCCGAATATGTGATAGGAGCGCATTCCAATTATGTTTCCCACCAGAACCACCAGGACCTCACTTTCACTCCCCGGCCCAATCACAGACTACTTCAGCATTTGAGTTTGCTCTCAAATGCTTTGAGAACTGGCTTGCTCCCCGACTACCGTCCAGCAGCAGTTCCTACCTCTCAGCATGGGAAAACTGGATGGGAGGTAGTGAGCCAGGCAGCTGTAGGCCACATCCGCAAGGGGATCGCCCAAGGTAGAAAGTTCCCAGTCAAGGACAGCAAGCACCTCCGGCTTTTCTGAATGAAACAGCAGGTTGTCGAGCCTGAAAAGCCCCAGAAGGAGGAATGGAGACAGCACTAAGAAAACTGAGGGGTAAGGTGGATTCCGTGTGCTTTGTTTGTCCCTTCAAGCTCGCTCCCCACCCTCCCATCTCCTCTGTGCCCGGGGAGTGGGGGGCCTGAGCTCCAGGGGCTGTGTCCTCCAAGGGCTCCCTTGCTCTCTGGCTTCCAGCTAGACTCAGCCAATCAGAAGCAGGAGATGGGAAGGAGCGCAGATATTTCCCCAGGTCCTTCTCTGCAGCCCTCCCCACAGAGCTACCCTCTCTGGATTCAGGGAATTACTCCCTCCCTATGATGGTTTTAAAACAGATCTGTAACCCTTGGACATTCCTTCCACAAAAGGTAGAGTCTAATGCTTGGCCCAGTGAAGCATTTTGCTTCTAACAGATACAAGGCAGGTGGAAGTGATGCTGAGGGACTTCTGAGACTAGTCTAGGTCAGAAAACGTGATAGTTTCTGCCCAGCCCACTGTCTCTTGAAACAAACTATTCTGGAGCCCTGAGCCCCCAGGTAAGAAGCGCAGGGCTGAGTGCAGTGGCTCATGCCTATAATCCCCACATTTTGGGAAGACAAGGTAGGAGAACTGCTTAAACTCAGGAGTTCAAGACCACCCTGGGCAACACAGCAAGATCCTATCTCTACAAAAAAAATTTTTTTAATTAGCTGAGCACGGTAGTGCACACTTGTAGTCCCAGCTACTCGGGAAGCTAAGGTGGGAGTATCATTGAGCCCACGAGTTGGAGGCTGCAGTCAGCTATGTTCCAGCTTATGAATAGCCACTGCACTCCAGCCTGGGAGACAGTGAGAGATCCTGTCTCAAAAAAAACGTCCAGTTACCCAGAAGCTGCTGTGCTGGAGAGGCCATGTGGGAACCATAAAGAGACAGAAAGAAAGGCCCAAGGAGGCCAGCTGTTCATGTCTTCTCTGCTCAGGGCTGGCATGCCGGCAAGTCTTCAGATGATTCAGCCCCAGCCCGACAGCTGCCTCACTTTGAAATAAGCTGTCCTGTCCCGACTGCAAAGATTCATGAGCAAAATGACTGCTCTCATTGTTGATAGCCACTCAGTTCTGACAGAGTTTGTTGTAGAGTAGCAATAACCACAGCACATGCTCCTCCCGTCAGACCCACTGCTGGGGCTGACTCCTCACTGTTATTGGCCCTGGGACTCCATGCTGTTCTTCAGCAGTTCCTCTAAACCACGCTACAATCTTGTACTGAACTCTCCCCAAAGAGCCTCTTTCAATGCCTTCTGTTTCCTGCCAGGGCTGTCTGTAAAGCATGCTGTATTTAAAAGAAAAAGTAAATTATCAAGCATGCAGAAAAATACAGAGAATGACATAATGACAGAACTCACGTGTCCATCTTTCAGATTTAACAGATGTTATATCTGCTTTTTTGTTATATTTGCTTCAGATTAAAAAAAAAAATAACAGATTTACTGCTTTCCTGAAGTTGGTATATATCAGTCTCAGACACTTCTATATTTCTTTTATCTATACCTGTATACCTATATACCACATATAGTATTCTTTCAATTATTTTTAAATTTTCATAAATATTACCCTTTAGAAACTTACTTTTTTCTACTTAGCATTATCTTTTTGAGATTTATTACTTATGTATAGCAAATTCGTTTATTTTTCCCACTAAATAGAATTCCAACGTATGACCAAACCACACATCTTTGCCTGACTCTCTTGGTGCACAGCTGCAGATGCTTCTTCTTTTTTTTTTTTTTGAGACGGAGTTTTGCTCTTGTTGCCCAGGCTGGAGTGCGGCGGCACGATCTCGGCTTACTGCAACCTCTGCCTCCCAGGTTCAAGCAATTCTCAGCTTCAGCCTCCCAAGTACCTGGGATTACAGGCGCCTGCCACCATGTCCAGCTAATTTTTATATTTTTAGTAGAGACGGGGTTGCACCATGTTGGCCAGGCTGGTCTCAAACTCCTGGCCTCGTGATCCACCTGCCTTGGCCTCCCAAAGTGCTGGGATTATAGGTGTGAGCCACCAAATCTGGCCAGCAGATGCTTCTTTACAAGAAACGATGGGTTATACCATATTCCCATCTTCCATGTTACTGTCCATTACCTTTTTTTTTTTCTTTTTTGAGACAGAGTCTCGCTCTGTCACCTAGGCCGGAGTGGCCCGGTCTTGGCTCACTGCAACCTCCACCTCCCAGGTTCAAGCGATTCTCCTGCCTCAGCCTCCCAAGTAGCTGGGATTACAGGTGTGCCACCATGCTCGGCTAATTTTTGTATTTTTAGTAGATATGGAGGCAGGAGTTGCCATGTTGGCCAGGCTGGTCTCAAATTGCTGACCTCAAGTGATCAACCTGCTTTGGCCTCCCAAAGTGCTGGGATTACAGGCATGAGTCACCATGCCTGGCCACTGCCTATTACTTTTGAAAGTTGCAGCACTTTACAATCCCACCACTACAGATTTACTCCATTAGCAAGAAATGTTCTTCCGTCCATCAAAAGGCAGAATTATCTCTGACTGTGTTGATCAATAAGCAGCAGCACACTCTCTAAAATCAGAGGATCCCTTTCCTGGAGGCAATATCCTAAATGATCATCAGACTTCACTATAGCTAGGGGAGGGGGTGCTCAGACCACACTGGACATCTCCTGCCTGCTGTATCTTTGATCACATTCATGGATCATTGAAGTGCCAAGAGAAGCAAAGACAAGGTCCATGGAGCAGCTGTTGTGGGCTGGTGACACAAAGGCCACCTGAGGTCTTCCCCACCAAAGAGAATGTATGGTAACACCTGGCAAGGAAATGTTGTCAGGCAAGTACTCTAGAGTCCTAAGTGGAGAAAGAAGATGGAGGAGGGGGTCAAATGCAGCCAAGCTGCATGCCAAGTTCCAGGCAGTATGGGGGAAGCACTTGGCCCAGAGACTGATGCAGGAGCAGGTGCCTCAAGCTCCCATGATGACCACATGAGACAGAAAGACTAGCAGTCCACTCTCAGACCCAGGGGAATCCCCAAAGGTAGCTAACAGAAGAAGCCGGGAGCGAGAGACACTGGTCAAGCCAGTGGGGAGAGGCCAGTCAAATTTGGAAAGCAAAGAAATGTCTTTAAGGCCGGGCACGGTGGCTCACGCCTGTAATCCCAGCACTTTGGGAGGCTGAGGCGGACGGGTCACTTGAGGGAAGGACTTCGAGATCAGCCTGATCAACATGGTGAAACCCCGTCTCCACTAAAAATACAAAAATTAGCCGTGCATGGTGGTGCACACTGGTAATCCCAGATGCTCGGGAGGCTGAGGCAGGAGAATCACTTGAACCCGGGAGGCAGGGGTTGCAGTGAGCTGAGACTGCGCCACTGCACTCCACTTGGGTGACTGAGTGTGACTCTATCTCAAAAAAAAAAAAAAAGGAATATCTTCAAAATTAGCCTTTACTCTCTAGCCTTGTTTAATAAAAGGCCTGAGTCCCTAGAGGGGCAAGAAGACAACCAAATAGGTCAGGGAGCCAAATAAGGCATGTTTGCAGCAAAAGCAGGCCTCCAGGTGCTGCGAAGCAGAAAACACTATAAACGCTACCCTATAAAAGTACCTAATGGGCAGTTTTCACAGCAAGAGATGGTAAGATAAAGCTAGACACTGCCGCTGAATGCCAGGCACACTGAAGTTCCCATTTTAACGGCACTACAGACTCATCACATATCCCCAGAGACCCTGTCACTCTCTTTCATTCCTTTCACTACACCCAATGAGAATGTCCATCCCCAGGCCTCTTGGGAGGTGAGTAGCACCCTCGCTCTGCCTTACTTTCAGACGAGATCAGGAATGTTCAGGGTGGTTGCTGTAGACTCTGCCTTACTTTCAAACAGTGGTTCTCAACAGAAGAATGCTGCCCTCCCTGGGAACACTGAACCAGGTCTGCAGAGATTTTTTGTTGTCACACTCTGCAGGGAGGGGCGCTACTGGCATCTAGCGGGTGGAGGCCAGGGATGATGCCTGACATCCTACAATGCACAAGTAGCTCCCACCATAAAAACTTACCCAATTCAACATGTCGCAGTGCCAGGGCTGGGAAACCCTGCCTGAAAAAACCATGCACAGAGAGGTGCTTTGTAATGGGAATAATTCCAAACTGTAAATTGGACTAAGACCAATTGCTCGACTCCCGAGCGACCCTGCTGTCATTGGAGCAGACCTGCTGTCATTTTTCAGCTCTCCCTGCCACCACATCTACCTGAAATCCCCGTGCACCACCGTGGTCCTCTGCTGATGGGGAAAATGGAGGGGAAGCCATTCGATCAGCCTCTCCATAGCTGAGATGGTGCTGGTTTCGGAAGCTCGATACTGCTTAACCCAGGTTTGCACCTGGCGTGGAATATAGTTCCCTAGGGGAAAGAGGATTAGAACATGGTGTGAGATTTCAGCAGCCTCTGAAAATAGCAGAAAAAAAAAAAAAACTGCAGTAAAACCCTTTGTCATGCTCTGCAGTGGTTGGTGTCATGCCTTTGAACACGTTCCCTTGCCTAGAGAATTTCCCAAATGATGATCCTGCCACCACACCTAGTGTGGTCTGGGCGCTGTTCCTAGCTGCATGGTCTCCAAGCATGATCTCTGGTCCTCTTAAAGATCTTGTGGCCGGGCACGGTGGCTCATGCCTATAATCCCAGCACTTTGGGATGCTGAGGTGAGCAGATCACAAAGTCAACCTGTCCAACATGGTGAAAATCTGTCTCTACTAAAAACTACAAAAATTAGCTGGGCATGGTGGTGGGCACCTGTGATCCCAGCTACTTGGGAGGCTGAGGCAGAAGAACTGCTTGAACCCAGGAGGTGGAGGTGGAAGTGAGCCAAGATTACGCCACTGCACTCCAGCTTGGGCAGTAAGAGCAAAACTCCATCTCAAAAAAAAAAAAAAAAAGAGATCTTGTGAGCTCCCTAACAGCCTTTCATAAATCACTTGTTGGCTAAACAACAGTGGTTAACTGAGCACACGAACTCTGGAGCCAGACTGCCAGGCTTTGAAACCCAGCTCTGCTGTTCTCTAGCTGTGTGATTTCAGGCAGGTTACTTAACATCTCTGCGCTTTAGTTTCCTCATCTTGAGATGGTCCTCACAGAGCTGTTGGGAGAACAAAATATGTAAAGCTCTTGGAACTGTTTTTGGCATGTGGTAAGAACTACATGAGGGCTTGCTGCAGTGGCTCACGCCTGTAATCCCAACACTTTGGGAGGCCAAATCACTTGAGCCCAGGAGTTCAGTGAGAGCCTAGGCAACATGGCGAAACCCCGTCTCTACTAAAAATACAAAAATTAGCTGGGCATGGTGGTGTGTACCTGGAGTCCCAGCTACTTGAGAGGCAGAGGTGGGAGGATCATGTGAGCCCAAGAGGTAGAGGCTGCAGTGAGCCAAGATCACACCACTACACTCCAGTGCGGGTGACAGAGAGAGACCCTCTCTCAAAAAACAAACAAAAAAACTAACCCTCTTGAAACTGGACATGGTGGGACATGCCCAGAGTCCCAACTACTTGGGACGCTGAGACAGGAGGATGGCTTGAGCCCAGAAGTTTGAGACCAGCCTGGCAACATAGTAAGACCCCCCCCATCTCAAAAAATATATATATTCCTGTTAAAAAGAGTATTTAGGGGAAAGGGTAAAAAACGGAGAAAAATATGCCTTAAATACTTTTGGTCAGTATCAGAAAAAAATATATAAATGGTCTAAGAGAAAAGTTGCAGGGAATTGAACAGGAGAGTATTTAAGGGAAAAAAAGAAAAAAATAAGAAAAAATGAAAAAAAAAATTTGCAGGGAAGAGAGATTGTGTGGTTCATAAAGGGATTTATCGAAGGCCCAAATGCCTAAGTAAGCAACACCTCCATTAAAACTAAACTGGATTTCCAAGGAAGAAGCTAAATCCGCCTTACTCTTGATTTGTTAATACCCAAAACAATTCAGATCCCCAAAGCAGAAGCACTAGTGATGAAACAACCAGCATGAGAGACGTGGCCTCCTGCTCACCTTGCTTCCCGTAGTCTTCAAGCCCCACAGCCTGGGGATCCACACTGTGAATTTTGCACAGGACTGTGTTCATGGCAGTGTAAATGGCTCGCCTCTGGCTGGGCTCCAAGCCTGGCAGGGAGGGGTCTTTGTAGATGAGGCCTGGGCAGTACTCCATCACATAGAAGGGGGTGCCAACGACACTGCGAGGAACACAGAAGGGGGTTTCAGGGGTCAGATTCATAATGTTGCAGGCTGTTAGTCATGACCCTATTCTTCGTCACTGTCCCTGGATGTATGGGTTGAGAGCTAGTGAAGAGTTCAGACCCAGAGCACTGGACACTTCCTTTTTCCTTTTATATAAGCACAGTGCATTAGAAGTACCCTCTCTTGCAACTGATTGATACACACATACATGCACACACACACCCACATACATGCACATACACATATGCATGCACACACATGCACACCTGTCTATGCTTCCTGGACAGCATGCTTCTCTCTTCTCCCTGGTTCATTTGTGTAAGCCACTGGAATGGATTCAGGTGTGATCATGTAGTGAGCAGCAGAGTTCAGAGAGGGGTCTCTGGAGTTACATGGAACCAGGTTTTTATTTGTTATTTATTTATTTTTTTGAGACGGAGTCTTGCTCTGCCACCCAGGCTGGAATGCAGTGGCGCAATCTCGGCTCACTGCAACCTCTACCTCCTGGGTTCAAGTGATTCTCCTGCCTCAGCCTCCCGAGTAGCTGGGACTCCAGGCACATGCCACCATAACTAATTTTTATATTTTTGGTAGAGACAGGGTTTCACCATATTGGCCAGGCTGGTCTTGAAATCCTGACCTCAAGTGATCTGCCTGCCTCAGCCTCCCAAAGTGCTGGGATTACGGGCATGAGCCACTGCACCCGGCCGGAACCAGATTTAAATCCCAACCCTACCCTTACTTGAAGAGTGACCCTGAGGGACTTATTAAACCTCTCCGAGCTTTGTTGTTGAGATGGAGTCTCGCTGTGTCACCCAGGCTGGAGTGCAGTGGTGCAATCTCGGCTCACTGCAACCTCCACCTCCTGGGTTCAAGTGATTCTCCTGCCTCAGCCTCCCAAGTAACAGGGACTACAGGCATGTGCCACTAACCCCAGATATTTTTTTGTATTTTTAGTAGAGATGGTGTTTCACTGTGTAAGCCAGGATGGTCTCGATCTCCTGACCTTGTGATCTGCCTGCCTCAGCCTCCCAAAACGCTGGGATTACAGGCATGAGCTACCATGCCTGGCCATGTTTTTTTTTAATCTGTAAAACATAACAACTTCAATGGGTAACTGTAAGAACCAAGGGAGCTTCCAGAGTACTTGTCACTTCAAAAAAAATGAATTAAGGGAGCAAATATACAGAGAGCCTCGCATAGTGTCTGGTTCTAATGAGGGTTCAGTAAGTATCCCCTCTTATTATTGAGGTTATTTTTATCATGTTTTGAAGGTATGAATGGTGCATATACCACCTAGCAGTACTAAAGTGACCCAATGACATTTCATTAATCCATCTTTTGGTCATTAATAACAATCTGTTTACCTATTTATTTATTTATTTGAGATGGAGTCTCACTCTGTCACCCAGACTGGAACGCAGTGGTACGTTCTTTGCCCACTGCAGCCTCTGCAGTGGTTCATGCCTGTAATCCCAGCACTTTGGGAGGCCGAGGTGGGCAGATCACCTGAGGTTGGGAGTTCGAGACCAGCCTGACCAACACATCTCTACTGAAAATACAAAATTAGCTGGACATAGTGGCACATGCCTGTAATACCAGCTACTCGGGAGGCGGAGACAGGAGAATCGCTTGAACCAGGGAGGCAGAGGTTGCAGTGAGCCCAGATTACACCATTACACTCCAGCCTGGGTGACAGAGTGAGACCCCTTTTTTTTTGAGACGGGATCTCACTCTGTCACCCAGGCTGGAGTGCAATGATGTGATCACAGATCACTGCAGCCTCCACTTCCCAGGCTCAGGTGATCCTCCCACCTCAACCTTCCAGGTGAGTAGGTGGGACTACAGGTGTGCGCCTCCACACCTGGCTAATTTTTTGTTTGTTTTTTAGAGATGGGGTTTTGCCATGTTGCCCTGGCTGGTCTCAAATTCCTGGGCTCAAGTGATCTGCCCGCCTTGGTCTCCCTAAGTGCTGGGATTACAGGCATGAGCCACTATGCCTAGCTAATGTTTTTATTCTTGAGAGATACATGCTGCCTGAAACTTATTTCAAAAGGTTCAGCCAAAAAACCATTATATATATGTTAAAACCATACATGTATACACAAACATATATAGAAAGTAAATGTCGCAAAATGTTAACAATGTTTTCATTTTTGATCTAGATGAAGTGTAAACAGGTATTCATTATCTTATTTTTTCTTCTTTCACCTTTTCTGAAGGTTTCAAATGTTTCATAACTAAAATGTTAGGAAAGAAGAGATACTCAAAAAGCATGTTACAAAGCTGTTTAAAACAGTTTAGGGCTGGGCAAGGTGGCTCATGCCTATATTCCCAGCACTTTGGGAGGCCGAAGTGGGTGGATCACCTGAGGTCAGGAGTTTAAGACCAGCCTGGCCAACATGGTGAAACCCCATCTCCACCAAAAACATACAAAAATTAGCCAGGCAGAGTGGCTGGCGCCTGTAATCCCAGCTATTTGGGAGGCTAAGGCAGGAGAATCACTTGAACCCAGGAGGCAGAGGTTGCAATGAGCCAAGATCGGGCCACTGTACCCCAGCCTGAGTGACAGAACGAGACTCCATCTCAAAAAACAAAACAAAACAAAAAAAACAGTTTAGAAAAACCCTGGAATCTAAATAAATATGTATTTTTGAATGTTAAAAAAGATGTTTTCTACCAATTCTCCCCAAAGCAAGCATATTCTTACCTTGTAGGATAACTTAAATATCTGAGAACTTCTGGGAGAGGTTGTTATAAAGTTTCTTTTCCTTCCTACCCAAATTTTATTTGTCTTTAACAAACTGGAATTTGTGTTAGCATATGGGCTTTTCTCTCCTGTAGCTTGAATGTACAATAGCAAAAACAGCTGAACTTTACCTTGAATCTTCACAGAGGTCAAGAACATTAGGGACAGGTACTCCAGCATTTGCAAGGGCTTTCATAATCCTGCCAGGACAAATAAAAATAAACAAAACTGCTGGCTGAATTGATGAGCCTTTCTTGAAATTACTTTGCTTTGTTTGTTTGCTTTTTTTGAGACATAGTCTCGCTCTGTCGCACAAGCTGGATTGCAGTGGCACAATCTCGGTTCACTGCAACCTTCACTACCTGGGTTCAAGCCATTCTCATGCCCCAGCCTCCTCAGTAGCTGGGATTACAGGTATACACCACCACGTCTGGCCTGAAATTACTTTTCTGAATTAAAAATGGTACATAAATTAAAGTGAAATTCTAAAAAATATTCAACTGACCAAAAAGTAATAAAGAACAAAAAAACAGATGGGACAAACAAAAAACCAATGGTGAAATGGTAGACCTAAATCAAACATATCAATAATTACATTAAATTCAATAGATTAATAGATTCAAATTAAAAGACAGAAGTTGGCTGGCATGATGGCTCATGCCAGTAATCTCAGCACTTTGGGAGGCTGACGGGGAGGATTGCTTGAGCTCAGGAGTTCCAGACGAGGCTGGCCAACATGGTGAAACCATCTCAACTAAAATTACAAAAATAGCCATGCATGGTGGTGTGCACCTGTAATCCCAGCTACTTGGAAAGCTGCGGCATAAGAATCGCTTGAACCCAGGAGGCGGAGGTTGTAGTGAGCCAAGACTGCGCCACTGCACCCTGGCCTGGGTGACAGAGTGAGACTCCATCTCAATAAATTAATTAATTAATTAAATTAAATTAAAACAAAAGACAGAAGTTTTCAGCCTGGACAGAAAAGGGTGACCTAATTATTTGATGTCTACAAGAGATATGCCCTCAATATATAAACACAGACAGGTTGCAAAAAAAAAAAAAAAAAAAAAGGATGGAAATGGAAGCATTATGCAATCACTAAGCATAAGAAAGCTGGTTGGCTACTTTAATAGCAGATAAAGCAGGCTTTATGACAGAGTACTACCAGAGACAAAGAGGGATATTTGAAAATGATACAACTGTAAGTTCATTAGAAAGATATTACAATCATAAATACGTACGTACTGAACAACAGAGCTTTGAAATACATCGAGTAAAAATGATCAGAATTAAAGAGAAAAAAATGAAGAAATCCACAAGTCTTAGCTGAGATTCTAACACTCCTTTCTCAGTAGTGATAGAATTAGACAAAAATAGATTACCTAAAGACATATATCTGAACCCACTGCCAACCAACTTGACCTGATAGACATTTCTATATCACTCACTCAGCAATTGCAAAATATACATTATTTTAAAGTAAACACAATGTGTTCACCAAGATAAGTCATGTGCTGGTCTATAAAATAAATCTCAATAAAAATTGAAATCCAACCTGGCACGGTGGCTCACACCTGTAATCCCAGCATTTTGGGGGGCTGAGGCAGGCGGATCACCTGAGGTCAGGAGTTCAAGACCAATGTGGCCAACACAGCAAAACCCCATCTCTACTAAAAATACAAAACTTAGCAGGCATGGTGGCTCACACCTGCAATTCCACCTACTCGAGAGGCTGAGGCAGGAGAAACGCTTGAACCCAAGAGGCGGAGGTTACAGCGAGCCAAGCTCATGCGACTGCAATCCAGCCTGGACGACAAGAGCAAAACTTCGTCTCAAAAAATAACAAACACGAAATTGAAATCTTGCAGAGTATTTATCAGATTTCAATGGAATTAAACTAGAATTCATTCACTTATAATATCTAGAAAAAAATCCCAAATCTTTGAAAATTAAACAATGCACTTCTTTTTTTCTTTTTTTTTTTTTTTAAAGACAGAGTCTTGCTGTGTTGCCCAGGCTGGAGTGCTGTGGCGTGATTTCGGCTCACTGTAATCACTGCCTCCTGGGTTCAAGCAATTATCCTACCTCAGCTTCCTAATTGGCTGGAACTACAGGCATGCGCCACCACACCCAGCTTATTTTTGTATTTTTAGTAAAGACAGGGTTTCACCATGTTGCCAAGACTGGTCTTGAACTCCTGACCTCAGATGATCCACCTGCCTCAGCCTCCCAAAGTGCTGGGATTACAAGCAGGAGTCACCGTGCCCAGCCTGAAAAGTTATACATTTAAATGCTTGTATTAGAAAAGAAAAACAGCCAGGTACGGTGGCTCACGCCTGTAATCCCAGCACTTTGGGAGGCCAAGGTGGGCGAATCACGAGGTCAAGATATCGAGACTATCCTGGCCAACATGGTGAAACCCCGTCTCTACTAAAAATACAAAAATTAGCTGGGTGTGGTGGCGCACGCCTGCAGTCCCAGCTACTCGGGGGGCTGAGGCAGGAGAACTGCTTGAAACAGGGAGGTAGAAGTTGCAGTAAGCGAAGATAGCGCCATTGCACTCCAGCCTGGAGCCTGGGAACAGAGCGAGACTCTGCCTCAAAAAAAAAAAAGGAAAAGAAAAAGAAAAACAATTTTGCTCCTTAGAAGATTAAAAAAAAAAAGAAAGGAAGAAAGAATTTAAGTTACTGACTTAAGATTACATCTTACTAAAGTAAAAATAAACCCAGAGTAATTAGATGAAAGGGAATAAAAAGAGCAGAAATAAAATAAAAAACAAACAATAGGCCAGGTGCGATGGCTCATGCCTATAATCCCAGCACCTTGGGAGGCTGAGGCAGGTGAATCACCTGAGGTCAAGAGTTCGAGACCATCTTGGCCAACTTACCTGAACTCTCTCTCTATGGCATGAGCAGATGGAAGGAGTGTCCCTGGGGGCTTCTTCCTCAGAACCAGATCACGATTAGCCAGCCTGATATAGTAAGTTGGATTTGACTGCCCGTGATCAAACTGAAGGAGTTCCAATGGGCCTGCAAGTTTGAAAACAAAGAAAACTCAAACCAGCCCTGGAGGACAGATGTGAGCAGACATTCTTTCTTTCTAATGAGTTCTGCATTTGGGCTGCAAAATATCCTCATCTGCCATGCAGCGCAAAGAAAGTACCTCTTCCTTGCCTGCCTGGAGTGACTGAGTCCCAGGGGCATACCCTGCCAACTCAGGTCCAGGATCACATGCCACTACAATTTGGCAAAGGCCACTTATTTTATACCACAGTAATTTTCTCACTTTGTGTGCGTGTCAAATTTTGTCCTTCCTGGCAACTCCTGCTCCATGAATAAAAACATGTTCATTCTGTTTATCAAGCACAAATGTAGCCATGGCAACCCATCTTGCCAAATGGAACGCTTTAAGCCTAAGGATGAAAGGCGCCTTTGCATGTCCCTCTGTCTGACACTGTCAGGACAGCTGAAAGGAATGATGCAGAGGCCTTCAGCCTGACCCAAAGCTGCTTTAATGAGATGCAATTTCCTACTGCACTAGGCTGAATTCTATAGTTCCCTTGTGGGATCCTGGCTGAGGTAAAACTAATTCATTCTCTGCTCCGTAGGAAGACTGAACCCTGGGTGAGGATTGATTTCACTTGGTTAGAAGAGCAGGCAAGCAAGGGAAGTCTGCTTGAGTTCTTCCGCCTGGCCAGAGTGGGCGCCTCATCTGTACAGAGGCCGCTACCAATAATCCAACTGCTGGAAAACATCCTAACATGAAACTCCATCAATAAAAGCCTTTTTCAAGGAGCAAGTGGGTGAAGCCTTTATCACCTGAGAAAAATGTCTTCTTTGTCCGGGCACAGTGGCTCATGCCTGTAATCCCAGCACTCTGGGAGGCCAAGGTGGGTGGATCACCTGAGGTCAGCAGTTTGAGACCAGCCTGACCAATATGGTGAAACCCTGTCTCTACTAAAAATACAAAAATTAGCTGGGCGTGGTAGAGGGTGCCTGAAATCCCAGCTACACAGGAGGCTGAGGCAGGAGAATCACTAGAACCCAGGAGGCGGAGGATGCGGTGAGCTTAGATCGCGCCATTGTACTCCAGCCTGGGCAACAAGAGTGAGACTTCGTCTCAATCATCATCATCATCATCATCATCATCTAACAAATAGTCCGTTCCCACTTTTACCTATCACAGAATTTTTCTCAAGCAGCCAAAACCTC
>CAUYLG010077621.1:0-16304 GCA_963573385.1 Cacajao melanocephalus
CTGCCATTCCTTCCCTAGCCTCCCACCCCGCCGACAGGACCCAGTGTGTGATGTTGCCCTCCCTGTGTCCATGTGTTCTCATTGTTCAACACCCACTTGTGAGTGAGAACATGCAGTGTTTGGTTTTCTGTTCTTGTGTCACATTGCTGAGAATGATGGTGTCCAGCTTCATCCATGTTGCTGCAAAGAACATGAATTCATCTTTTTTATGGCTGCATAGTATTCCATGGTGTATATGTGCCACATTTTCTTTATCTAGTCTATATTTGATGGGCATTTGGTTTCGTTCCAGGTCTTTGCTATTGCGAACAGTGCCACAATGAACACACGTGTGCATGTGTCTTTATAATAGAATGATTTATAATCCTTTGTGTATATACCCAGTAATGGAATTGGTGGGTCAAATTGTATTTCTAGTTCTAGGTTCTTGAGGAATCACCACATTGTCTTCCACAATGGTTGAACTAATTTATACTCCCACCATCAGTGTAAAAATGTTCCTAATTTTCCACATCCTCTCCAACATCTGTTATCTCCTGATTTTTTAATGATCGCCATTCTAACCAAAAAGAGATAATATCTTAATGTGGATTTGATTTGCATTTCTCTAATGACCACTGATGATGAGCTTCTTTTCATATGTTTGTTGGCAGCATAAATGTCTACTTCTTTTATTTATTTATTTATTTAATTTTTTTATTGTACTGTAGGTTCTGGGGGACATGTGCAGATCATGCAGGGTGGTTGCATAGGTACTTACATGGCAATGTGGTTTGTTGCCTCCATCCCCCCATCACCTGTATCTGGCATTTCTCCCCACGTTATCCCTCCACAACTCCCCCACTTCCCCGCTGTCCCCCTGGCCCCCACTAACAGACCCCAGTGTGTGATGCTCCCCTCCCTGTGTCCATGTGTTCTCATTGTTCAACACCCACTTATGAGGGAGAACATGCGGTGTTTGATTTTCTGTTCTTGTGTCAGTTTGCTGAAAATGTCCAGTTTCCAGATTCATCCATGTCCCTACAAAGGACAGGAACTCATCATTTTTTATGGCTGCATAGTATTCCATGTTATATATGTGCCACATTTTCCTTGTCCAGTCTATCATCAGTGGGCATTTGGGTTGGTTCCAGGTCTTTGATATTGTAAACAGTGCCGCTATGAACATACGTGTGCGTGTGTCTTTATAACAGAATGATTTATAATCCTTTGGGTATATACCTAGTAATGGGATTGCTGCGTCAAATGGAATTTCTATTTTTAGGTCCTTGAGGAAGCGCCACACTGTTTTCTACAATGGTTGAACTAATTTACACTCCCCTCAACGTGTAAAAGTGTTCCTATTGCTCCACATCCTCTCCAGCATCTGTTGTCTCCAGATTTTTTAATGATTGCCATTCTAACTGGCATGAGGTGGTATCTCAATGTGGTTTTGATTTGCATTTCTTTAATGACCAGTGATCATGAGCATGTTTTTCATATGTTTCTTGGCCACAAAAATATCTTCTTTTGTAAAATGTCTGTTCATATCCTTCACCCATTTTGGATGGGTTTGTTTTTTTCTTGTAAATCTCTTTTAGTTCTTTGTAGATTCTGGATATTAGCCCTTTGTCAGATGGGTAGATTGCAAAATTTTTTCCCATTCTATTGGTTGCCGGTTCACTCTAATGATTGTTTCTTTTGCTGTACAGAAGCTCTGGAGTTTAATTAGGTCTCATTTGTCTATTTTGGCTTTTGTTGCCAATGCTTTTGGTGTTTTAGCCATGAAGTCCTTGCCTATGCCTATGTCCTCAATGGTTTTTCCCAGGTTTTCTCCTAGGGTTTTTATGGCGTTAGGTCTTATGTTTAAATCTTTAATCTATCTGGAGTTAATTTTAGTGTAAGGTGTCAGGGAGGGGTCCAGTTTCAGCTTTCTGCAGACTGCTAGCCAGTTTTCCCTACACCATTTATTAAACAGGGAATCATTTCCCTATTGCTTGTTTTCGTCCAGTTTGTCAAAGATCAGATGGTTGTAGATGTGTGGTGTTGCCTCCGAGGTCTCTGTTCTGTTCCATTGGTCTATATCTCTGTTTTGGTACCAGTACCATACGGTTTTGATTATTGTAGCCACATAGTATAGTTTGAAGTCAGGTAGCCTGATGCATCTGGCTTTGTTCTTTTTGCCTAGGATTGTCTTGGATATGCGGGCTCTCTTTTGGTTCCATAAGAAGTTTAAAGTGGTTTTTCCAGTTCTATGAAGAAGGGCATTGGTAGCTTGATGGGGATAACGTTGAATCTATAAATTACTTTGGGCTATATGGCCATTTTCACGATATTTATTCTTCCTATCCATGAGCATGGAATGTTTTTCCATCTGTTTGGGTCCTCTCTTATTCCTTGAGGAGTGGTTTGTAGTTCTCCTTGAAGAGGTCCTTTACATCCTTTGTTAGTTATATTCCTAGTATTTTATTCTCTCTGTAGCAATTGTGAATGGGAGTTTGCTTATGATTTGGCTCTCTGTTAGTCTGTTATTGGTGTATAGGAATGCTTGTGATTTCTGCACATTGATTTTGTATCTGGAGCTTTGCTGAAGTTGCTTATCAGTTTCAGGAGATTTTGGGCTGAGATGATAGGGTCTTCTAAATACACAATCATGTCATCTGCAAATAGAGACAATTTAACTTCCTCGTTTCCTAATTGAATAGCCTTTATTTCTTTTTCTTGCCTGATTGCTCTGGCTAGAACTTCCAGTACTATATTGAATAGGAGTGGTGTGAAACAGCATCCTTGTCTAGTGTCAGATTTCAAAGGGAATGCTTCCAGTTTTTGCCCATTCAATATGATCTTGGTTGTAGGTTTGTCGTAAATAGCTGTTATTATTTTGAGATATGTTCCATCGATACCTAGTTTATTGAGAGTGTTTAGCATAAAGGGCTGTTGAATTTTGTCAAAGGCCTTCTCTGCATCTATTGAGATAATCATGTGGTTTTTGTCTTTGGTTCTGTTTATGTGGCGGATTATGTTTATAGACTTGTGTATGTTGAAACAGTCTGGCATCCCCAATGAAGCATACTTGATCGTGATGGATAAGCTTTTTGATGTGCTGTTGCAATCAGTTTGCCAGTATTTTATTGAAGATTTTTGCATCTATGTTCATCATGGGTATTGGCCTGAAGTTTTCTTTTTGTGTTGAGTCTCTGCCAGGTTTTGGTATCAGGTTGATGTTGGTCTCTTAAAATGATTTGGGAAGGATTCCCTCCTTTGTATTGTTTGGAATAGTTTCAGAAGAAATTGTACCAGCTCCTCTATGTATGTCTGGTAGAATTTGGCTATGAACCCGTCTGGACCTGGACTCTTTTTGGTTGGTAGGCTATTAATTGCGGCCTCAACTCCAGCCATTGTTATTGGTCTGTTCAGTGTGTCAACTTTTCCTGGTTTTGGCTTGGGAAGGTGCAAGTGTCCAGGAACTTATCTACTTCTTCCAGGTTTACTGGTTTATATGCACAGAGTTGTTTGTAGTAATCTCTGAAGGTAGTTGGTATTTCTGCGGAATTGGTGGTGATATCCCCGTTATCATTTTTTATTGCATCTATTTGATTTTTCTCTCTTTTTTATTGATCTGGCTAACGGTCTGTCTATTTTGTTGATCTTTTCAAAAAACCAGCTCCTGGATTATTGATTTTTTGAAGAGTTTTTTTTTGTGTGTGTGTCTCTGTCTCCTTCAGTTCTGCTCTGATCTTAGTTATTTCTTATCTTCTGCTAGCTTTTGATAATTTTTTTATCTTGTTCCTCTAGCTCTTTCAGTTTTGATGGGTGTCAATTTTAGATCTTTTCTTGCTTCTCATGTGGGCATTTATTGGTATAAATTTCCCTCTAGACACTGCTTTAAATGTGTCCCAGAGATTCTGGTATGTTGTGTCTTCATTCTAATTGGTTTTGAAGAACATCTTTATTTCTTCCTTCATTTCATTGTTTATCCAGTGGACATTCAGGAGCCAGTTGTTCATTTTCCATGAAGTTGTGTGGTTTTGAGTTAGTTTCTTAATCCTGAGTTCTAATTTGATTGCACTATGGTCTGAGACTGTTATGATTTCCGTTCCTTTACTTCCAACTATGTGGTCAATTTTAGAGTAGGTGCAATGTGGTGCTAAGAAGAATATATATTCTATGGATTTAGGGTGGAGATTTCTGTAGATGTCTATTAGGTATGCTTGGTCCAGATCTGAGTTCAAGTCCTGGATATCCTTGTTAATTTCCTGTCTCATTGATCTGTCTAATATTGACAATGGAGTGTTAAAATCTCCCACTATTATTGTGTGGGGGTCTAAGTCTCTTTGTAGGTCGTTAAGAACTTGCTTTATGTATCTGGGTGTTACTGTATTGGGTGCATATATATTTAGGATCGTTAGCTCTTCTTGTTGGATTGATCCTTTTACCATTATGTAATGCCCTTCTTTGTCTTTTTTGATTCTTGTTGGTTTAAAGTCTATTTTACCAGAGACTAGGATTGCAACTCCTGCTTTTTTTTTCTCTCAATTTGCTTGATAAATCTTCCTCCATTCCTTTATTTTTAGCCATGCGTGTCCTTGCATGAGAGATGTGTTTCCTGAATACAGCACAAGGATGGGTCTTGACTTTTTATCCAATTTGCCAGTCTGTGTCTTTGGATTGGGGCATTTAGTCCATTACATTTAGGGTTAATATTGTTATGTGTGAATTTGATCCTGCCATTTTGATGCTAGATGGTTGTTTTGCCAGTTAGTTGATGCATTTTCTTCATTGTGTCGATGGTCTTTACCATTTGGTACATTTTTGGAGTGGCTGGTACTGGTTGTTCCTTTCTATGTTTAGTGCTTCTTTCAGGAGCTCTTGTAAGGCAGGCCTGGTGATGACAAAATCTCTCAGCAATTGCTTGTTCATAAGAGATTTTATTTCTCCTTAGCTTATGAAGCTTAGTTTGGATGGATATGAAATTCTAGGTTGGAAATTCTTTTCTTTAAAGATGTTGAATATTGGCCCCCACTCTCTTCTTGCTTGTAGGATTTCTGTGGAGAGATCCACTGTGAGTCTGATGGGCTTCCCTTTCTGGGTAACCTGACCTTTCTTTCTTGCTGCCCTTAGCCTTTTTTCCTTTATTTCAACCCCGGTGAATCTGATGATTATGTGCCTTGGGGTTACTCTTCTTGAGGAGTATCTTGTGGTGTTCTCTGTATTTCCTGGTCTTGAATGTTGGCCTGCCTTGCTACGTTGGGGAAGTTCTCCTGGATAATATCCTGAAGAGTTTTTTCCAGCTTGAATTCATTCTCTCCATCACATTCAGGCACTCTTATCAAATGTAGATTAGGTCTTTTCACATAATCCCATGTTACTTGGTGGCTTTGTTCATTTCTTTTCACTCTTTTTTCTCTAATCTTGCCTTCTCATTTTATTTCATTGGTTGATCTTCAGTCTCTGATATCCTTTCTTCTGCTTGGTCAATTCGGCTACTGAAACTTGTGTATGCTTTGTGAAGCTCTCATGTTGTGTTTTTCAGCTCCATCAAGTTGTTTATATTCTTCTCTAAGCTGTTTATTCTAGTTAGCATCTCATCTAACCTTTTTTCTAGGTTCTTAATTTCTTTGCAGTGGGTTAGCACATGTTCTTTTAGCTCAGATAAGTTTGTTATTACCCACCTTCTGAAGCCTGTTTCTGTTAATTCATCAGATTTCATTCTCCATCCAGCTTTGTTCCCTAGCTGGTGAGGAGTTGTGATCCCTTAGAGGATGTGAGGCATTCTGATTTTGGTGTTTTCATCCCTTTCACACTGGTTTCTTCCCATCTTTGTGGCTTTATCTACCTGGGTTCTTTGTAGTCAGTGACTTTTAGATGGGATCTCTGAGTGAACATCCTTTTTGTTGATGTTGAAGCTATTTCTTTCTGTTTTTTAGTTTTCCTTCTAACAGTCAGGCTCCTCTGCTGCAGGACTGCTAGAGGTCCACTCCAGACCCTGCTTGCCTGGAGATCACCTGCGGGGACTATAGAACAGTAAGGGTTGCTGCTGGTTTCTTTTTCTGTTATCTTCATCCCAGAAGAGTACCTGCCAGATGTTGGCCTGAGTTCTCCTTTATGAGGTGTCTCTTTGGGTATATGGAGGTCAGTATATAGACTGCATAAGGAGACAGTCTATCCCTTATAGGAGCTCAAGTGCTGTGCTGTGAGCTCCATTGTTCCATGCAGAGCTGCTGGGCAGTTACATATAAGTCTGCTGCAGCAGAACTCATAACCACCTTTTTTTCCTCGGTGCTCTGTCCTAGGAAGGTCGGGCTTTATTTATAAGTTCCTGAAGTGCTGCTGCCTTTTATCATAGATGCCCTACCCAGCATGGAGTTAGTGTAGTCACAGTCTGCCAGCAGAGGAATTGCTGAGCTGCTGCGGGCTCTGCACAGCTGCTGTGTAAACATCCTTAAGAGGTTGTTTATAGAGGTACAGTTAGAACTGCCTTATATTGGTGGACTGCCTCGGTAGTGGCGGATGCCCTTACCCCCACTGAGCTGGACTGTCCCGGGTCCAGCTGCGCTTGCTGTGAAACTCAATCCAGAGCGTTTTGGATTTATTGTTTTATGGGGGTGGTACCCACCAAGCCAGATCACCTGGCTCTTTGTCTCAGCCCCCTCCCTTTCAGTTGAATGAGTGGCTCTGTCTCCCAGGTGTTCCAAGTGCCAGTTGAAACGGCCGCCCAGATTTGTGTGAGTTTCTGTGCGCCAACCCGCGGCACTGGCTGAAACAGCTATGCTGGAAACTTGTGGCAATTTTCAGCCTGGGACTCTCCTGGTCTGTAGACAGTGAAAACTCGTTTGGAAATGCGGTGATCACTCACCCTCTGTGTTGTTCTTGCTGGGAACTGCACTCCAGAGCTTTTCCTATTTGGCAATCTTGGATCTTCCCCCAAATGTCTTCTTTTGAGAAGTGTCTGTTCATATCCTTTGCACACTTTTGATGAGGTTGTTTTTTTCTTGTAAATTTGTTTAAGTTCTTTATAGATTCTGGTTATTAGCCCTTTGTCAGATGGGTAGATTGCCAAATTTTTTCCCATTCTGTTGGTTGCCAGTTCACTCTAATGACACTTTCTTTTGCTATGCAGAAGCTCTGGAGTTTAATTAGATCCCAGTTGTCTATTTTGGCTTTTGTTGCCATTGCCGTCAGTGTTTTAGTCATGAAGTCCTTGCCTATGCCTATGTCCTGAATGGTATTGCCTAGGTTTTCTTCTAGGGTTTTTGTGGTGTTAGGTCTTATGTTTAAATCTTTAATCCATCGTGAGTTAATTTTTGTCTAAGGTGTAAGGAAGGTATCCAGCTACAGCTTTCTGCTTATGGCTGGCCTGTTTTCCCAATGTTATTTATTAAATAGGGAATCCTTTCCCCATTGCTTGTTATTTTCAGAGTTGTCAAAGATCAGATGGTTGTAGATGTGTGGCATTATAGAATATGTAATAGTGTGAATAGGGGAAGAACTTGAGCCATTGTGTATAGACAATTCTTTCAAGATGTTCAGTTATCAAAGGAGAATAGAAAATGAGGATATCCTTTGAAAGAATGTGAAATGAAGAAAGTACATGCATTCTGAGGTGGTGGATCCTGAGGCATGTTGGAACAGATCAAGTATAAAATAAAAATTATCATGCCAGGTATTGAAAAGTTATCTGAATGAGTGAAATCCTTGAGAAGGCCACATTGGATGAAGGTAAAAATAGACATATAATGATAAATATATAAAGTTATAGTTGAATGTTTCAATAATTCTTTCTTATTGATGGAATACATCGACAATAAATTGTCAGTAAGGATATAAAAGAGGTGAACAGTATTTCAAAAACACTTACCTAATTTATATTATAGAACAATCTACCCAACAATGTTAAAAATTACCTTTTTAAATACATGCATGGATCATTCACAAAGATAAGACTATTTACTGGAATATAAAGCACATCTGAGAAATCACCAAGGGATTAAAATCATAGAGAATATGAATTCAGACCATAATAGCACTAAATTTAAAATACAGCAGACCAATATCTGAAAAATGTTTACATATTTGTAAATTAAGCAATATATTTCTCAATAATGTACAGACCAAAACATAAACCAAAAGGGAAATTAGAAAACATTTTAGACTAAATAAAAATGTAAATACATGTTTTTTTTCAGCTAAGATGGGGTAACTAGAGACTTTCTTACTCCTCTGATTAAAATTGAAAATTCTAGAAACAGGCATTAGTAAATTCTGCCTATTCAATTTTCTGAGTGAATGCAGAATTCCACCACTTCTCACCACATGGCTACAACCATCCTGATCTACGTTGCCATCATTTTTGCTTGTATCATTGCAATAGACCTCTCTCTGCTCTCTCTCTTGCTGTACTTCTGCTGCTCATCTTATCCCACTCCAAAATTGGGACAAACAACATCTTGAAAGGATCTCATAACATGTAGATCAGATCATATTCTTGCTTTACTCAGAAACATCCATTGCTTTCTCCTTACTCTCATAGTTAAAATGGAGAGCCCAATGGGGCCAACAAAACCTGGCTCACCTTATTAATTCAACCTATCATGTACTATTTTTTCCTTTATTGAGTCCATTCCTGTCATACTGGCCTCCTTGCTCCGACATTATATTATGAAAATGTCGGATTTGCAGAGAAGTTGAAAGAATTTTTAAGTGAAATCCTATATACTGCTAGTTAGAGTCATTTACTAACAATTTTGTACCACCTCTTTTCATCATTTGACTCATCTTTTCTTATGTGCATATATGTGTGTGTATATACTTTAAAGGAAGTTACAGACAACAGCACTCTTCAATACTAAACACTTCAGCATAAGTGTCATTAACTAGACATTGCATTCTAAATTTCATTAGAATTTAATTTTTTTCTTTTGATATAAAATGTACCAACAAAGAAATGAAAAAAATTCAGTATGCCTTTTCATGAATTTTGAAAATTGCATATAATTATCCCTGTTGAGACATAAAACTGTCCACAGAAATTTTCTAATGCCTTTTCCCAGTCAACCCCTATCCCCATTCTTCCAATTGCAACTCCTTCTCTGATGTTCCCCTCGCTCTCCCACAGATTAGTTTCCTTTTTCCTAGAATTTCAAATAAATGAAATAATTTTGGTAAGACTTCTTATAGTCAGCAAAAAGTTTTCAAATTTCACTCATTTTACTTATTTATGAATAGTTCATTCATTATTCTCATTGCTGTGTAGTGTTTCATTGTATAAATATGCTACAGATTTTTAAAATTCATTTACCAGTTGATTGACATACGTGTTTTCTCCAATTTTGTGCTCCTATGAAGAAATCTTTGAACATTTGTGTACTAATCTTTAAGTGGACGTATGTTTTTGTTTCCCTTGGTAAATATTTTGGATTAGAATCGCTGAGTTACAGGATAAGCATATATTTAGTGTTGTAAAGAAATGGAAGACATTTGCCAAATTGGTTATAACCCTTAGATTCCCACAAAATGTATGAAAATTCAAATTTTTCACGTTCTTTCCAAAATTTGATGCACACCATCTCAATGATTTTGTACAGCTTCTGTCAAGTACTGTCTTCCTTCATATATCTATATGAATTGTTCACTCATACACTTCAGGGTTGTTTTCAAAAGTTACTTTCTCAGTGTAGCCCCTACCTTTTAAATTTTACTTAAAATTATACCCAGAGCACCCACTCAACCCGCAACGCTATCTTCCTTTAATTTTCCCAGAGAATTTATTTGTTTGTCTGTTTTTCTATACTCACCTACCTGATAACTATATCATGGATTGTGAATTCCATGATAATAAGGAATTTTTGCTATTTGTTCACTTCTTCATCCTTTGCTTTGTAAATATTCCTGGCTCGACTACGCCCTCAATATACATATGTAGAATAAGTGAATACCTAGGAACACTGTGGAGTGGATAGAGACACAGCAAGATTATGTGTTTGTAAGAGGGTACTTTTGCTTGTAGTCAAAAATCATTTAGGAACAACTTTTAGATGTTTGAGTTAAGTTAACTCACCTAATTCATTAATTACAATGTGATTCTTTTTTTTTTTCACTTGAGCCTAAAAAGGGACAACAAATATCACATTAATTCATCATGACTGGTGCAATAAAGAAACATTTTTCTCAAAGCCTACAAATAAAACTTTTAAGAAAAGTAGTTTTCTTTTTTTTTTTTTAAAGAACGAGAACAGAAAACCAAACACTGCATATTCTTACTCATAAGTGGGTGTTGAACAATGAGAACACATTGACACAGGGAGGGGAACATCACACACTGGGGTCTGTTGGGGGGTGGGAGGCTAGAGGAGGAATAGCAGGCGGTGAGGAGATTGGGGAGGGGTAACATTAGGAGAAATACCTAATGTAGGTGACAGAGGGATGGAGGCAGCAAACCACCATGGCTTGTGTATACCTATGTAGCAATCCTGCAAGATCTGCACATGTATCCCAGAACTTAAAGTACAGTAAAATAATAATAAGAAAAGAACAACTAATTTTAACATCTCTTAGAATGTCAGGAAGACGTCGATAATAAAAATTGAAAATTTGGAAACTGTTGTAGCCCTTATCTCATTATAGATCCTGTATCACTCATACAGAGGGAACACATATGGCAGTTTAATTGTATATTGTTTCCTGACATTGTTTTAAGATTCACTTATGTTCTAACTATATAGCAGAATTCCTCCCAGAATTCTTTGCCTTGTTAATGAGTTTCGCATTTGAATATATTGAGAAAAGTTTCAGAATTGGTACAGCTGTTCAGTGAAACACTATTAAACTTTTATAGTTTTCCCCTCTGAGAATTTAACTTTCTTTTGGGTAGTTTATTCATCAGAATAAGACCACGTTCTCAAAGTAGCTAAAAATTGTTTACATTATTGAATACAAAAGTCCCTCTACTTATAAGATGCTTAAGTTCTGAAAGACAGTTTGCAATACATTTTTTTCTAAGTCCACAGAATGTCCAAGGGGGATGAGGGTGGTTTAAGCTTACAGTATATGGTTATACTACTCTCAGTTAGGAAGTGTATAGTATCTTTAAAGCTTTAAAAATAAGCATATTTCTCTCTTCTTTGGTGATATAATAGGAATGACATTTTAAAATTTTTACTTTGATTTTTTTCTTTACCATTGTCAGCTTATAACATTGACCCTTTTGTGCCTGAGATATCCATTACTCCATTACTTTGGGAGAAAATTAAGATAAAAAATAAGTTGTATTAAGGAAGGAAGGTACAGAAAAATAAAGTAATGAGAGAGAGGGAAAGAAATTTTATATATATGTGCTTGTGTGTATATGTCCATGTGTGTATATATATATATGTAGACATAGATATAGACATTTATATCTTGGGTAGATTTTTCCATATTCCTTTTTCCTCTTCCCTTTCCTTTTTAGAATATCTAGGATCAAGCAATAAAGCCCCATATTATAGTTTGAGGCACAGTGTAGATAAGTACCCATTTTATATGTTACATCGATACTGTCTCTTCTGTAGAAGGAAGTCATGGCTTAGGAGAACTTAAAAAAAGGCCAATTTCTGTTCCCAGGAATTCTGAGAAGATGGAAGGAGAAAGAAGCAGGAGATAAATAAATATCATTTGCTTATCCTAAAAAAAATCTCCCCTACTTTTTTTTTTAAATTTTAGATCTGAAGTCTGTAGGAAAATGTTCTGTGGATAAGAATTAGGTAAGAACTCAGATACCATTTATTACAAGCAGGTCTTCAAAAGAGAAAGTTAGCTCAAAGATTTAAATGCTTTCTGAGTAAAAAAGGAGACACACTGTGTATAAAGAATGGGGGTGATGCTGGTAAGTTCATTATTGGAATACTAAGTTGATTTCTGCAAAGCCCAGTGAGCTCATTTCAAGTTTACATGAGCAAATTTAATTTCCTATAATAGGTATAATTTACAGGTTTTGTGGTTATCACATGTCTTGCACTTAAGATTACATTTTAGGAGATTAAGATAATATCTTGAAAGTAAACTCCACAGTCATGAAGAGACACTTGGCCGTTTTTTTGAATGAAAATATATAAAGAACTATAATTGTAATAAAAATAAATGAAGCATAATTAGCTTTAATTTTAAATTAAGCGTTTGTCTCAGTAGTACTGTTTGCTCTTTCTGCTTCTGGGATTTCCAGTTTATTTATACTTTAAAACTCTGCTGTAACTTTCATAACTTGAACATGGATTAGGGCATATTGTTATTGGCTCTAGTCCCTGCCAGAGCCTGACAATGAGGGTTGGAAGTAGGCTAACATTCTTACTTAAATTTTTTTAGATGGATAGGATATGAGGAGAGTAAGACAGGCAACTCTGCTTTGTCAAAGAGGGATTTCCAGTATTTTCCAGGCTCCATTTCTTTGACAAGGATAATAAAGTAGGTGTAGTTTGTTAGATTTAGCATATAAAAGCACGAAACATCCTGTTACATTTGAATTTCAGATAAATAACACACACAATTACTTAGCATAATTGTGTCCATGCAACATCTGGACATAAAGTACAAAAATTATTTATCGTTCCACTACATTCTGGGGTAGTGCATAAGGATCTAGTGTCTTAAACATCAAGGCTTCTAACCTCTGCCTATTGAAGATTTTTAAGTTGCATTATGTAAGAAGCATGAGCGGCTTTCCTGTCAGGATAAAATGCTAGATTCTAAGGTTATAAATATGTATAGTTTTTATTTGTGAATTAAAAATAAATAAAAAATATTGAGAAACTGAGCACTTTTCTCCAAGGGAGACTCCCTTCTCTTTGCTACCTCTGTATCACATTTCTTAGATTTATTACATGCATCTAAATGAGTGTAATTATTCATTTATATAGCTTTATCTTCGATATGACTATGAGATGTTTGAGGGTAAATGCTATGCATCAGTATACTTGGTAAAGTGACTGTGAAGAGAAGACACATGGGTAATGAGATTGAATTGCATAGAAAAAAAATTTGTGGCAACAAAGACATATGTGCAAATGCATACATAGCTAAAATAAGCTTCCCCCTGCCTCCTAAATTTTATAGAAAATTTTAGAAAATATGAGCTGGCAAAATCAATAAAGAATAGAAAAATCCCCTGTAAGTCCATTGTTCAAACATATTAGAAAGTTTTTTGTCACCTTCCTACCCTCAATCCTTGCTATAGAATTATGACATATAGTGATCATACTCTAGGTTTTCAGTTAGAAATGTCTTGAACAACTCTCCTTTATAGTAAGTCCAAATCTACAGCAATTTTTAATGATGCGGCAAGACTGTTTGCAATAAACTTTTTATAGGGAAAGTTAGCCATTAGGTTAATTTTTTTTATTACTGTAAATAGCAAGGTAATGAGAAGCTGTGAGTCTATGTAATTGGATACATGGTGTTTTATTTCTATATTTTATTTCATGAGACAATGCTTCCTTATTCCTTTTATTAATGTCTGCCTATATTTATCTTTTTTCCATATGAATGCTATATTTGTTTGTAAAGATTTTCTCCAGACCCTTGTTTGTATTAATTTGGAACTAAACAAACGTTGTATAATTTTATCTTCTGATTCACTTACTTATTCATTTAACAAACATTTATTGGAGGAACTCTATTTGCCTGACATTGGAAAAACTAAGATAACAAATATGGCCTTGTATTCTAGTGGGAAGAATCATGGGAATACACAAGTAAACAAAAAAATAATTACATGGATTTGCATTTGGAGTGAAATTTATGACAAAAGCACACAAATCGCTGAGATAGTTAATCCTGTGGATGGTCAGGGAAGGTTTCTGCATGAATGAAGATTTAAGCTGGCCCGTAATATATACAACATGCAGGAGGAAGAACATTAGTGAATCAAGGAACTGCTTGTACAAATGTCTCAAGGCTACATCTTTTGAGGATCTCAAAAATGGGCTCATCTAGAGCATTATCAGTAAAGAAACAGTCATACAAGATGAGCTAGGAGACACAAGGCAGAGACAGACTTAGGAACCTTGCTACATATTTCATATTTTTTTAGTTATATTGTACACCTATTGAAATTAAAGTGATCTATAAAACATGCTTGTAATTTGCCTGAAGAATATTTCAAATCACCTCTTGTTTATTAAAAAACATAGCCATACCATTTCTTTCCCTGGAGTACTTCTGCTTAATTATTTAAGATTTGAAGCTAACAGGGGTTCAACAGGATGATAATTAGAGGTACACATTGAAAGAAGCAATAATTTAGTCACATTTATGTTCTAAATGCACATTTTTTCTTCTTAACCTGTATGAAATAAAAGCATACATCTTCTTTCTGCTATTGTTTATTTTAACTTCATTTTTATTTTAAATCATGACTCTTATCTATTCTGATGAATCTGTTTCATTAGTAGCAATGTGTGGCTTATTAAAAGTTGGAATTCAGCCAGAGTCTACATGGGTCTTGCTACTGGACGATGCCTCTTGCCTGAGGAGGTTATCCCAGGATGCGATCTTATGAAGACAACTTCTTCTATGTCAGGATGGTGTCTTTTGAGAACTATGTAGAAAATTAGAAAACTATATTTTTGAAAATCCAAGTGGATCAATTTTTTCACATATACTGAGGAATATTTTATTCAGGAGTGTTTTTCCTGAACTGAATTATAGCACACTGCTTTCTTTACTATTCCTACTGTGACTTTAACCAGTGAGTTATATAATTACATACCTGAAATAGAATTGCAGAGTTCTGTATCCATCAAAAATCACAGAACCAAGAATTAAAACGCTACGACAGCACTTCTCAGTATTTATGATGGTGTTATTTAAGTAATTTCTCCTCCACTAGATACTGTTTCATGCTTCTGATGTATTTGCTCTATTCTTCCAGTCAACTCTGAATGATAAGATTTGATATTTCCATTCTACATATGAAGAAACTGAGGTTCAGAGAAGTTGTACCACTCTTTCAAAGTCCTAATAAGTGGTCAGGATTCAAAGCTCATTTGTTTTCTTATGCCAACACTGTAGTAGCCTTTCTATTAATACATCCTTTTTTCCTTTCCTTTGAAGGAAATCTCTATAACATGATGTCTCATAACCAGGGACTCTGCTAACAAATATGACATCATTTTTGTGCAAGTTTGAAAGAGCATCTCACATACTCTGGACAGCTTAATACCAAAGACACATGACTTGACAAATAGAGTGCAGGCTGAATTTCAGTTCTCATTTCTCTTTCTCAGCCAGGGGCCCTACAGCTGTGAAGAACTTATATGACTCTATGTGAGCACGTGAACCCGATGGAAAGTAGATTGTATCAACAAGTAGTATAAATTAAAATGGCTATTTATTATTTGAAACCAATTAATTACTTGAACTACAATAAAACAAAAATCCTTAGTTTTTCCAGTAAATTTGATTATTCTGAATATTAAATCTTATCCCAACACATAATTCAGAGTACAGCATTTTGCTATATTCTGACAAATTTAATACAACCTTGTTAATCATGTGCCTGATATCTGCTTTATAATGAGATTAAACACTGCTTATTAATAACTTCTCCTTTTAAATTATTAAAGCTAAGTAAATAAAATGTCTATTTAAATGTCCTTTTATAATATTTCTTTATTAATTTAAAAATTTTGGCTGGGCACAGGGGCATATGCCTATAATTCTAGAACTTTGGGATACTGATGTGAGAGGATCAGACCAGCTGAAGACCAGCCTAGGTAACATAGTGATACTCTGTCTCTACAATAATAGAAAAAATTAGCCAGGTGTGGTGGCATGCACCTCTAGTCTCAGCTACTCGAGAGGCTGAGATGAGGGCATCATTTGAGCCTGGAAAGTCGAGTCTGCAGTGAGCTGTGACGGTGCTACTGCACTTCAGCTTGGGTGACAGAGTGAGACCCTATATTAAAAAAAAGTTAAATGAAATAAAAAGAAACATATTAAATGTTTATTAAATAAACATTTGTAACATTTATATATAAATATTAAATGAAATAAGAAACATATTAAACATATCGATGTTGAATAGTAACACAAATGTTAGGTAACTATAATTATAGGAATCAAAACATTGACTCCAGTTATCTGTTTAAAAAAATTTATTTGTCCATCCCATTGTTGATAGTGGGGCATGGAGTAGATGTTGGGGGATGTGGGGCAGGGAGATGAGGTTAGAATGTCATTTTAAAATCAGGCATTCTCAGCAAACTGACACAAGAAAACAAAATCAAACACCGCATGTTCTCACTCATAGGCGGGTGATGAACAATAAGAACACATGGACATAGGGAGGGGAGCAC